>OZ018335.1:11966009-12023509 GCA_963969495.1 Ceratothoa steindachneri | reverse complement strand
GCTGTTCAATGCTATAACCTTTCATCGTAATTTGCCAAGTACTATTGAACAGTTCACAGTGAGGTTGCAAGATGTCGCTTTAACCACATGACCACTATCTCCTGACAAAGCTCAAGCGTCCTTGTTGAAACACCCTTAATATATATATATATATATATATATATATATATATATATATATATATATATATATATATATATATTAGGGTGACTCTTATTTGATGGTAATTTTGATTTTATTTATATTTTACCAGGGAAGGGCAGTTAAGATGTTCCATTTGCTCCGAAAACAATGTATGCAAAGTTACTTTTAGAAATATTAATATTTAGGCGTAGCTTAACGAGTTTGAAGTTTCTTATTTTTTGTAAGAGAATGGACATTTTATTTGTGCCACTCTAGGTGATTTAGAAAACTGTTTGACACTAAAAATTTAAAAGTCACTTTATTTGATGCAATACACATATTTATAAATGCTTATCATTTTACAGCACTGATTCTAGGTCCCCTTCTTCCCGAGTATTATCCCCTCAACGGGGTGCTACTCATTTGCACTCATTTTCCACTTATCGTAGCCTAGTTTTAAGTCACTATGGACTTACGGGCATCAGAGTAATTCCTAATGTGTTTCTCCACTACTTGGAAGAGAAATTGCCTCTGCTCTTCGTCCTTTGTGAGAGAGGTTGAAGTCCTGCATCAGGGCGATGCCCCGCTCAACGAAGTCGTTAATAGTGTTCAGTTCCTTGATGCAAGAGGCGGCGAGGGAGTATCCCTGATTGACGGGCCACTCCGTTGGGTCAAGTGCCAAGAAACTTGCATCCAACCCAAGGATCTCAAAGAAGGATGGCGTGGCAGACGTCACAAACTTGCAAAAGTTTTATCTGCAAGTGCAGTAGATGTTGGCTCGACCGTTGCTCGTCGAGGAGGATCATCCGAGCTCTCATCTTCCTGCAAAGCATTTAACATCTCTTTCTTTATCTCAATGGCCAGGTGGTCATAAAAAATTCAAGAGAAACCAGCCTCTCACTTAAGTACCAGAGATGGCGCCCAGAGACTGTAGCTGTCGCCTTGGCCACTGCCTTGCTGGGGTAGGACATCAGCATCTCAAGCAGCTGGAGGTCTTGTGCTGGGGGTACAGCTGGAGATGTCGCGCATACCAAGACACAATGTACATCGAGATACTGAAAGTGACGAATCGTTGAACTCCAGATTTTTTGCTTGCTGCAGTGAGGTGGAATTGCTATAAATCTCTGAACAGGTAGATCCTGATGGCGTAGATGATTTTTGCCGTCCAGCGGGCACAGTGGAGGGCACCGGGACGCAATATTCTGAACCCATGCTTTACCTATCCACCTAAGACGATTATAGACAGCTCTAGTAGCTCCCTGTAGTCGTAACGTGGCGTTTCTTCTTCCAGTAGTCGGTTGAACTCAATCATAAGGTCATCGCAACGCTCAAGGTGGTGTAGTGGTATGTCTTTCTTCGTGAATGGCTGAGGCAGAGATTTGTCCAAGTCCTTCTACTGGTCTGAAATCACTTAAAGAGAGCAATATAAAGCCCAGAAGAAGGGCCGATGCATGCTGTAAATGCCTTCTAACACACCAGTTCCAATATATGGTGACCACAGGCGAAGGGAAGAACTCTTCGATTGAGCCGTTGCTTGATTTTGGTACATTTCCCTGACGAACCCCATGCGTTCGAAGCTGTGGTGTCAAAGGATAGGGGAGAAATGCGATCCGGTACTCCCCATTCTTCGAGAGCAGTCATCACGGCATCGAGCATTGATTGGCCAGTGCCACTGGGAAGGATTGGTACTCCGAATAGCTTTGCAACGCCATGTCCTGAAACCAGAACAGAAAGTCGGTCGACTATAGCTGCAGCATCACCTGCCGCTGTCTGCACTATTTTTCCATCCCAGTGCACAACCAGCGGCACCAGAGGCCTGAGCGAGTTTTTAATTTCCTTGGCAACTAGGCGCGAAACTTCATCCTGTTTCGCTGGGAGGACTCGCGGTTTAACACCAGCTTTTTGGGATCATGACCAAAGCATTTTGCAGCTACTAAAAGTATATGAACTCCTGCACGATCGGATATCTTGGCCCTATTTATCGCTGCTGAGAGTTATGGATTCATGATTTTCTTCTAGCTCCTGGTGCGCTTTATTGGGGGTATGATGACTGAAGATGGCCCTGCTACACAGCCTTCAGCATCTTTTTCTGCACCACGAAACTAAAGAGGGCATTAGTTGGACTGGAACTGCTGAAACATGATGTAGAGCTGGATGTGAGTTCAGTGATTGCTTTCAGGTTACCTATTTCAGCTTGTTGTTCTTCTCGACGTGCAAGAGACATGTCCCGTGTTGTTGACATTATGCCCCGGCGCACCTCCTCCCTCTCGGCTCGTAGAATCTCGCTGTCCTCGGCGATTGTAATCATTGATATCGCATCTTCATGTGCGATGTCAAAGAGGCGATCAAGGGACAGAAGGAAATCATTCTCGTTCTTCTGTTGTTTTTGTTCTTCTTTAGACTTTTCCAGTTATCATGTAGTTGTATAACTTTCTCACTTGCTCGCTGTACTTTCTGCATTGGAATACGTGAGCTATCCCAGAAGGTATTACTAGTTTGACCGTTTCCGCCGCTGGTTCCTTTGTCGTCATCTTCTGGTTAAGATGAAGGTAGAGATAGTATTGAAACACCTGTTTTCGTGATTGTAGCAGGCTCCCAATGATAGTAAGCTCGACTGAATAAAATACGAGTATGTATACACTTGTCATAGCTCTCTTAACAGACGCTATGGTGCCTGTAGCAAATAAAAAAGAGAAGTAAATGGTCTTTATTGTCTAGGCTGCACTGTACAACTGCGTGTAGTAGAGAAGGTAACAACTCAGTGCGTCTGTCTCTCAAAACATCCCCCAAGAAACTAGACACCACGGTATAGTGGATGCGGTAGGGTGGTCAGTGTTGTGCAGTTGCCATATTCTGCCAGATGCTTATGACACTAATGAATCCTTGTTAATGCTGCGCCTTATTTTAATTTTATTTATTTAGTTTTGTACATAAATTGGTATTTCTATTGTGTTAATTAGTCTTCTACTTAAGATACCAGCCAAAATTTAATGTATGAACTATAATTATAAACGAAGAACCATAGTAACATAATTGTGAAAAGGGTCAAACTTTAAGCTCATTGAGCGACCTCTAAGTAGAAATATTTTTCAAAAATATTTTACACTGTTTTTTGAGCAAATAAACATTCTGACTGCCAGTCCCAGTTGAAATTCAAAAGTCAGCTGCCAAATAAAGGTCAACCTAATATATATATATATATATATATATATATATATATATATATATTATTATTATTATTTATGTATTTATCTTTTTACCTTCCTCGGGTTCTCATTTTTTGTTTATATCCTCTTCAGTTTGTCAAATTTTGTTTTTCCATTTCGGTTTTCCTTATCGTTTTCGGTTGTCAATGTCGGTAGTCCTATTCAGTTTTTGTGATTGCTCTATTTGTATACTGGATTTATATTTCTCAATGTATCTTTTCTGCTTCTGCCACATCGTTTTTTGTATCTTATTTGACGAATTTCGTTGTGAGGTACGATTATTTTGTTCATTTTTTCCTTGGGTCGCTTTTCGCTTAATTTCAGCCACAGGTCTTTGGCACGTTTGTGGAGGACGTTATTTATCGGTTCTAGTGCGGTTCTTTGGTGTAGATCCTCCGATGTTATTCGATCTTGCCTTTTATTTTTTAGAAACCTAGTGTGCCAGTTTTGGATTTTGGAGACCTTTTTTATTTGTGCTTTGCTCAGTGCATGATTGGGAATTATGGGGTATCTCAGCCTGGGTCGAACGAGGGCTGTATATAGTTTATTATCATTTTTGATCGACAGGTTCTGGAATATTTGTATCGATGTTAGTGTCGCCTTCACTTCCGTAACCTTCTGTGTCCAATGAGATATGTAGCCATTTGTCGTGAGTTTGAGGACGAGGACTTTCCATTCTGTGCTATACGGGTATACCTCGCCGTCAACACAAACAGTTGCTTTTTTTTCCCCGATTAACTGGTATCAATTTAACTTGTTTATGTTCGTTTTAATTTTGTTCTTCTTCTCGAAGTAATTTATATTCTTGCTTTCTCTCGCTGTCTTCTGAGGGTTTTTTCTGGCACTGGGTTTTTTCTTAGGTTTTTTCTGTCACTGGTTATGATTTGTGGGATGTCATACGCTAGTTGGATATACATTGCACTTTCGTCTGTCGGTTGTGTTAAATCGCGGGTATGAATTGTATATAAGTTGGAAGAGAGACACCCTCCTTGAGGGACACCTTCCTGTAGTGCGAATGTCTCCCGTTTGGCCATTTATTTATAGGATAGCTCTGTAGCGTGCGAGAAGTTCAGGCGAGCGGCTTAAATGCTTTGCTTGAATGAATCTTTTTGGGGACTCAAGATGGCCGAGTGGTTTAAGCTCTTGCTAACGTTAGGCTGTCCAGCCAAACTCGTTTCGCTACTTTTCTTTCTTTATTTTTCTTTGCCCCCTTTCCTACACAAAGCTATCTACAGATCTTCTTCTCTCCAGGTAGTGGCATAATATTTTTCAAAGATTGGGTTCCATATTTAGGTTGCTTATTTTGGCTTGTAGTCCGGGTATCCACAGCTTGTCGAAACTTTACTAATTACGATTTGATCTAAATGGGAAGGTGTGTGTAGGGGACAAAAAAGGATGTGTGGGCAGATAACTGAAAATAGAAAAGTGGTGAAAAGAGAAAGAAGTGTGGTAGAGTGCAAAGAGATGCTAAGTGCCTGGTGATCAGGCCTATCATTTTAAATATTTTCTTGGTTCCTTTGTTGTCTTTGAGGTAGTTTATATTATTTTGGCGTTCAAGCCATTTGTCTTCTATAAAATTAATGTTTTTTGATATGTTATGCGCCTTTGTTGTTGTAGTAATAAATTACTTCAATTACTTTAATATTGTGCTTAGTGTCTTTGTTTTTTGTTTGTATATTTTGTAGTGAGTGTAAATCGTGTCTTTTGTTTTTCTTCGATGTCTTCTTCGTTAGAGATGAGTCTTCATCGGTGAATTTGCTGTCGATATTTAGTAAGTTCTCGTAAAATTTGGTGGGTTTTCATGATTAAGTTTTCTTTTCTTGATCAGTTTTACTTTTGTCAATAGTGTGGGTAAATAACATTATTACTCTCATGAGTAGATCGGCACTTCGGCTCTGCCAGTTAATTGCCCAACGGACCTCGGTAATCTGTCGCGATTTATACCTCCTCTGTTCTGGTTAATCATTTGAACGATATCATCGTTCAATTCTCAATGAACCAGTTCCTGCATATTTCGTATCCGTTCTTTTATTCCAACGTTAATGGGACTTAATCCCGTCCCCCGGTGCAGATCTTCCTGGCGTCTTTTTTCTCACCTAAGCGTACCTGTAATCAGATACACGCATTTGTTCTGGACCACTTGTAGTTTCCTCTTTTGTCTCTTCGAGACACACGAGGGGGTGAAAGTGGGGTATAGCAGCATCGATCTTACAAGTGCATTGTAGATATTTTTCTTATTGCTTTCACGGAGATTTCTGAACATGTGTAGAGTTCTGACGCCAGCTGTTGCCCTGGAGATTCTTTCTTCGACGTGCTTCCTGTACCCGGTTGAAGTAATTTTCATTCCGAGTGAATTGCACTCCGTGGTGTAGGGATAGCGTCTATCCCCCACCCTGACATCAGATCGTAGTCTTCTGCCTATGGGGACTACTTTGAACTTTTCTTGGTTTGTAAGTATTTTCCACTGGGCCTCGTAGATGTTAATGCTCTCAATTTCTGCTGCTGTCATACAAGTTGGCCAAGGTGCATTCCTCCATGGACAAGTGATTATCTGGGTGAAATCGTCGGCTAATTGAATGTTGAGGCAAGTGGGGTACACAGAGGCTGGGACGTCAGTAGTGTAAATTAAGTAGAGAGTGGAGAACAGGCACCTCCTCCCCCCTGTGTGGGAGGCTCACATTAAGTGGAAACTTTTGTCTGTCCGTGGGCCCTAAACTGATATACGCTGCCCTCTTCATGACATAATCACAGAGAGTTCTTTCTAAGTTTTCATTTAATCCCAGTCCTATGATCTTGTATTGCATTCCCTGTTGCTACACCTTATCAAACATCTTTGATACATGCCGACAAACAATGTCTATGTAACTCTTTTCCCGTTTTGCGTGGGCTTGCTTTTCCGTGATGACATTACTCGCCATCTCCGTACTTCACTTTATTCTAAACCCGAATTGATGTGGGTTGTAGAGGGAGTTCTCCTCCATGTGAGACACCAGTCTTCGGTTGAGGATCTTCTCGAAGAGCTTCCCGCCAAATTCTAGAAGTGAAATTGGCCGGTAGCTCTCCTTCAACATTAGGTCCTCTTCATGATTAGGCAAGAAAATCATATTGGCCGTTTTATAAGCATCTGGAAAGTATCCCGTGTTCAGACAAGCGTTAAATATCATTCTCATCCCTTTGTAAGTTTCGATTGTCTTGGGGATTTTTGACGGAATGAGTGTAGCACGCCGAGTAGTTCTTCAGTAATCTCGGCGTCTCCTTCGAGCTGTCTATCTACCTGGTGGTGAGGGTGCGTCTTGTGTATTTGGTCGTTAAGCTCTTCTATGATGTTACTTTCGAACTATAGGTCATAGTCCTCGTTTTCCTCCTCAGTTATATTGAAGATTTTTTTCCCAATAACTTCGGAATGGCTATTCAATTCTTTCTTCTTCTGTTTTAAATTCTTCGTCTTCTTTTAGTAGTTCGACCTTCGTTCTCTTCCCAATCGATCTTGTGAGACATCTGATCTTACTCCAAAACTCCTTGGGAGTTGCTTTATGATCGAGGCTATCGATCGCATCGTCCCTTCACATCAATGTTCGAAGATCAATTAGTTGAGTTCTTCTTTGATTTCTTTACTTCGTTGTATTGAGTCAAATGATGCATTTCTGATGTTCATCTCATACAATAATTTCAGCTCACAGTATAAATCCTTTATGTATTTGGTAGGTAGAAATGGTCTTATACTCGAACTTAGGGATACAATCCTTATCTGCGTTGAGGTCATCGAGTGCCTCGTCAATCTCCTCGAGAATTGCCTCGTCCAGATTGGGCGGATGGTAGGCCTCGAGAAGGTGCCCAGCTTGGACTTATATATGGTTCCTGTTTATAGTGAGGAGAATCCCTATATGGTCACTACATGGTACCTGGACTGGTTCCATGTAGTAATTAAACAGTAGCTGACGATTAGCCAGAGAGATGTCTGGTTTTGTGGCCCTTCCTGCTCTGACAAAGGTAGGGAAGTTGGGGCCTATTCGCTGAGCAATGTTTTTCTCCAGAAAGAACAACCGTTAAAGGTCCTATATCTGGATTCTCGGCATCTGGCCTTCAGATCGCCCATTAATATAGTGGGTTTCTTCTGTCAAATAGGCCAGTGAGAGTGTGAATTGGTAACACGTATGACATCCACTCTGTTGCCACGCACTGTTCAGTGGCGATTTTTTTGGTGATAATTGCCAGCACAGTTTCCGTCCCCTGCTTGGACCTGAATCCCTGCTGTTGTGGATTGTAAAGGTTGTTGTTCTCGAGGTGTTTTTTTAACCTCTCGTTTAAGAGTTTCTCTATGAGTTTCCAAATTACTTCCAGCAGCGAGATGGGGCGGTAACTTTCGATTTGGTGCTTCGGTTTGCCCAGCTTTTGTAGGAAGATTATATTTGCCGTTTTAATACCTGAGGAAAGTACCCAGCATTCAAACAGCCATTGAAGACCTTAAAAAATTATTCATGTACGTTATTTTGTGCATTGCTTACATGTGCTCTGGTTATGCCACTTGAGCGTGGAGCCCTTTGTTTGAATGATTTGGCTGCTGCCAAGTATTCCTCCATTGTAAAGGGCATGCCTGATATTTTCCTGTTGATTTTGTAGCGTTTGCATCACTTCCTATTCATATTCTCTGTCCTACTCCTGGTTTTTATCCGGAGAGATCATAAATATTTGGCTCCAATGCCTTCGGAAGTGTTCTTTGAGTTCGGCGTTTCGTTAATTTTTATTTCCTCTTTTGGCTGCGTTCCTTGCAGTCTTCTGTATTGTTGGCAGAACTTTGGGGAGTCTCTTTCCATGTCCATATGTTCGATTATATTGTTCCAGACCAGATTGGCCTTGTCTTTTATTAATACTCTTACCTGCCTTCCACTATTTCTTCTGTGAGTCTTTTAGATTCTTCCATTTTTTCTTTTATTTCATTGTCCCATCGGAGTGCAGGTAGGGTTCTATGTTCTATTGTCCGTGTGTACTTTTTATTGCTAAATATTTTTAGTTTTCGCTGAAACTTGAACCTGTTGGGTTTTATTTTTTCTTTGCTTTGCCTTTTTTTACTTTGTTTATTCTGGCTGGGAAACGGGCGTGGCCTGTACGTTTTTTCTCAACTAGTTATTTGATACGTTGTAGGTAGCATGATTCCGGGACTATGAGAATCAGACCTTGTTCGAGGGCGTCGTTGACTTCCGTTTGGTCTGCATCTGCGTCATAATCCCACTTGTATTTTCCTTTTACTAGTCCGTCAATGATTTCTCTTTTTTTATAGGTTTTTGGGGGTGGGGACCCATGTGAACCGTATATTTTAATATTGTTTTTGTGTGTTTATCTTTGGTCTTTGTTTTGCGTTTCCTTTTCCATTTTTGGGGCAATTTCTGAAAATAGTTGTAGACATTATACAACTTAAGAGGAGCGAAATTGTATCTATTTTTTAATATTAAAATGCAAAAATAAATTTGGGATTAAAATAAAAAAAATTGACTTTAAACTGAAAATATTTTTGAAAGTACATATGGTAAAAAAAAACAATAGGAAAAAACGACAAAATTAACACCATTCTTTGAGAAATAGTACTTGATGTCACGTGTATGTAGCAAAGGTTGCGGTGCATATAGCTACCAACATGGAATGAATGTTGATAAAAAACGTAAACTTTCTTGTAAATATTCTCTTCAAAGAGTTGGCGCTCTTCAGACATGAGTTTCTCTTGAAATATTTCCGACGGTACAGATGATTGTTTAAAAATAATAGGAAAAAAAGGCAAAAGTAACACCCTACTTTCAGAAATAATACTTGATTTTACGTCTATATACCTTCTGTCACCGACAGAAGATGAATATAGGTAAATAGACGTAAACATGTCATAGTTATTTTCCTTACGGAGAAGGTGCGCCTCAGCCGTCAGTTCTTCTTGAAAGGTCTTGTTTTCTTCTAAAATCATCTTTCTAAAATGAGTACCGTTCTTTGCTGGCGGCTTAATGAGAATAAATATATACAACGAGGCCTCATTATAATATATATATATATATATATATATATATATATATATATATATATATATATATATATATATATATATATATATATATATATATATATATCATATCGCTAATTTCTCAGAAACTTCAGTAAATTTCTAGAATAAAGTATAATTTGGGTGGCTTTTCCAGAAAATTGTGAGGCAGAAAGTTTGAAAAAAAAATATATTCCCAACGCCTCGTAATATTCCATTAGATAAATTTGTCTGCTCATAAATTTAAATTTCCTATTTGATTTTAGCATATTCACAAATTTCAAAAGGTTTTGAAATTTTTATTTTTAGTTGATTGGATTTTATTTGGACCTGGAAATCTTTTGTAATATTTTTTCTTGGAAGTTTATTTTTAATTGAAATTTATTTATCTACCCCCTTAATGGTTTTACCAGTCAACTACTTGTATCACACATAATTGTCATTTCTTTGGTATATAAAAGAGATTATCCTATTTAGAACAAGGCATTTTTATTGCTTCTCTGTGTAGAACACGATTCAAACGAGTAAAGACCAGCCTTGTATATAAATAAGTAAAGTCAAGCTATATTAAGTATAGTTAGTCGTTAGATGGAGTCATCATTAGAGTTTAGTTGGCATAGCAACGGCTGGTATTTGCTGTGGTGATCCATATTTCGATTGAGAGGTTAAACTGTGGGTCCGTAATGAGATACACTTTCGTGAGATTTGGTGGGAAAACACCTTTTTGTTCGTAAAATTCGTAAGAAAAACATCCGATTCTATTCGTGCTAAATATCAATCTCTTTTGGTTAATTAGTTTTTATTTAACCAAAAGAAGATTAATATTTCAAAGCGAAAATTTTGAGTTTGCTGTAATTTTCTTCGCGTGAAGGAAATTTCAACATTCAACTTTAAGTTTTACATTTTTGATCCTTTAAAATTAAACTAGCTAAAATGTAAAAAGGAATGTGTGGAAGTGATGTAATCACAAATCATACAACCTATAATAGGCAGGTAATGATAAAAGAATAATTTGCCCAAACTTGTAAAAGTAACTTGGTTTTGGGGGGGAATATTGAATACTAGTTAAGATTTGGGGATGAAAGGATTAAAAAAGAATCAAATTCCAAATATTTGGTTAATTTTTGAAGATCATTGACTGAATAATTCATCCTTTATCCATAGTTCTTTGTCATCTATAACCTGAAATTTGGTATTGCTCTTATATACGAGATCTGAGCTTTATTTAAAATATATTATTCATCTAAAAAAGTTAAAATATTTTATAGTTCTAATTTACTAAATAATCGCTTTACTTTAAAATCATCATCATCATCATCACTAACTCTATAATTTAAGAAGGGGAAATTTTTTGAGTATTTGAATAATAATTTCATCTTAGTTTGGTTATGACTTATTTTTTTTGTCAAAGTTATTTCTAATAATTCTTTTATAATATCAAAAAACAAAATGGTGAAGTTCACAAATAAATAAAAGTATCGAAATTTTGTAAATTTTTAAACCCATAGAGTTACAAATGGTGAAGTTCATAAAATTTATTTTTATATATCTTCTATAACTATATTTTAGCAACGTGATATTTTGAAAGGGGAAAAATTTAGTTTAGAGTTCCTTTTTAAAATTATTATAATTGGCGAAGTTCAGAACATTTATAAAAATTTAACCATGGCTGCTTTTTTTTTTATTTTGAATGCTAATTTTAGTAGCGAAGCGCAAGCTCCTTCCATAGGAGGAAGTCGCGAAGCCATTGCCTGGTATATTTATTCAATAAATAAGCTCATTGGTTTTCGAATTCTTCCCTAACTACACATGTAGGTGAATAGACTATGAGAGCAGTGATCGAGTGTAAATGCTTTTATTTTTTTTTTGCTTATGATTTCGCAGTTATTATTCAAGGTTTTTTCATAGTTTCATTGTTTCGAAAGGTTTGTCAATGAACGAATTTTATCCAAACTAGATTTATTATTGTTTATCACCTGCTAGAACTCCACTCCTAGTATCATTGTTATCGTTGCAACATTCATCACAGGAGTATGTGAAATTATTTTCTAGTGTCTACTTGCAACTCTGCAATTCGTGAGATACTAATATGATTAAGCACAATTACTTATAGCTCAGACCACCTGGGAATAGCGTTAAAGCCAGCTTCTTCAATTTAACCAGCCAAGTTTCTCTTTCAAGCGATATTGTTTGTTGATCGCTGCTACGAACATGTAATACACAATAACTTCGTCCAATTCCACTTGCACGTTGTCTCTTTGACTCTACCAGCGTTCTCATTCTATCGCATTCTTTATTCTATCAGATTTTAAGCACCATGCAGCTTCATTATTACATTTTACCATACCAATACTCATCTTATTCAAATTTTCATTGATATGTGCACTAAATACACACAAAATTTCGATACTTATATTTATTTCTTAACTTCACCATTTTGTTTTTTGATATTATAAAAGAATTATTAGAAATAACTTTGATAAAAAAACATAAGTCATAACCAAACTAAGATGAAATTATTATTCAAATACTCAAAAAAATCCCCTTCTTAAATTATAGAGTTAGTGATGATGATAAATTAACGGGAAAAGACTACCTAGGTATGTTTCGATGAAAGAATTACATAAGACATATTCGTGGAGAATAACAAAAGAGGTTTTCAGCCTTCTAAAGTTTTATTGGAAATTAAATGTATGCGAGGAATAACATTTAATCTTTAAGCAATACTATATAATAGTTAATAGGTAAATACATATCGTAAATCTATTAGTTTTATATGTGATAATGTGTGCATTTTCATGTATGTGAATATTCAGGATCAAATTTTGGTTAATAACCATTTGGGAAAGAAGTATTGCTGATTCCTATGAAGTAAAATATTATTTACATCTACACAAAGTAATTTTAATTGCTACTTTTTTTCCACATCCGCCTAGTAGATAGCAAGTAATGTTGACTTTCGTTCGGGCATATTTTGTATTTTTCCTTTCACCCGTTCTACATTCATATCTTTAGCATGATTCTTTTTTTGGTGTTCATTTGCTTTTGTTCTTATTTAAAATTGTTCCCTTCCTATAAGCTATCATTATCGGAGTGAATTAAACAAATTTCTCTGCACATTTCAATCATTAATTAAAATTAATGGAAAAATAGAATATAAGCTCAATAATATACTTTGAATATATTACTTTTTGGAATAGTAGTACAACACAAGTGAGCATAGGTTACTAGTTTCGGATCATATATAGATTACGGACCCCAGCCTACTTTGTGGTCTGTATTTTACATTAGGGGATGTTTGGAGTCCGTATTCCCCATATGGCCATTTTAATTAGGTTTTTATATCTTCTTGTTAAATTTCAATATTTTAAAAGTTGCTTTACCCAAATAAAATATTATTTATTTTTTTCCTTGGGTCTGTATTCTCCATTGGGTTAATTTATTAGGTTTTTATATCTTATTGTTAAATTTAAATATTTGAAAAGTTGCTTCACCCAAATAAGATATTATTCATTTTTTCCCTTGGGTCTGTATTCTCCATCGGGTTAATTTATTAGGTTTTTATACCATTTTGTAAAATTTCAATATTTGGAAAGTTGCTTCACCCAAATATAATATTATTCATTTTTTTCCTTGCGTCTGTATTCTCCATTGGGTTAATTTATTAGGTTTTTATACCTTTTTGTTAAATTTCAATATTTGGAAAGTGGCTTTACCGAAATAAAATATTCCATTTTTTTCTAATATTAATTTTCTTTTAGCTTTTAAATTTTCATCAGTCATTTTCAAAAGAATAATTGAAGTAATAATCTCATCCCATAAAAAATATATTTATTATTTTGGACAATTTATCCATCATGAATAGATCTATTTTCCAAGATGTTGGGTGCCCTCTAATATCCCCTGAAGAGACTTTATTGGTTATTAACTGGATGAAACAGCAGCGCCTTCTTGCTATTGAATTGAAGTGTTGCAGCTGTCATCAAAATAATAACTATATTAAACATTCCTCATCTCTAGACATATTTAGATGTAAATGCCAAATTACAGACTGCACCAAGTACGAAAAAAGTACATCAATACGTTCTAAATCTTTTTTTAGTCAATCAAACCTACCTCTGAAGACATGAATATTCGCCATTTATCGTTGAAGTGTGTTCTCAATATTTTGAAGATGATCCAGTACAACTTGGTGGTCCGGGAATTATTGTAGAAATAGACGAATCCTGTTTTTCACACAAACCCAAGCACTATCGTGGAAGATTTCCGAGCACGCCATTAGGATATTTTGAGATTGTGAAAATGAGAAATGGAGAAACACTGCTACGAATTATACAAAAAAATAGTAAGACCTGGAAATGTAATTCATAGTGACGAATGGAAGGCTTACAGGCGAATTCAGCAAGATATTGGATTTATTCACAGGAGAGTGAATCATTCGCTTTGTTTTATCGACCCAATTAATCAAGTACACACACAAACCTTCGAAAGCTTTGGAATAGGCATAGAAGTTGGATAATATCAATGCATGGATGTAGGAAATTACACTTTAATTCATACTTAGACGAATTTATGTGTCGTAAAAGGCACATAAATAATAAATATGACCTGTTTTTAATAACCTTTTAATTAATCAAAGACAACTTTTTTATATTAGTGGACTAAAAACAAGAAAGCTAACTTAACCATACCGCTAAATTAAAAAATATATATATTAAAGTTTGTTTTAATAATTTTAGTTGAGTTTTGTATTCTTCATTTGGGCAAGAATGAGGTCAGTAATCTACATAAGACCAAAGTTGGGGTACTTATTCTCCATATGGGTTATTTGGGGTCCGTAATCTACATATAACCCCTAGTTTCGAGTACAGGTGGAGTCTGCACAAACTGTTATCGGAGTTTACTATACCAAACTTTATATAATCATCTATAAGACAGCCGGATTTGACATTGGGAAAATATTGCTCTCGTTTCTTGTATCTATGTATATATTTATTCTCGTTTTTCTATGTCTTCATCTCTATGTCGTGCAAATCTTTGATAATAAAAACCATTAAAACTTTATAAAGATAATGGGATTTCATTATGTAAATAATGATTTTAGAAGCGGTTTATGAAAGCTGTTTCCTTGTTTCTAAAAGTTCCGTCGGATGATCTGTTAAGTGGTTATGTGAACTTAATTATTACTTTATAAATTCGTACAAATGAATTTTGTGAACAAGCAAATTATGGATTCAAAATTCATCTTTCAATTTTAATGGGAAATGATTTTTATATCATTCAGAATATAAGGTTTGTCTTATTCACTTTAATGATAAGATATTTTCCAAAGTTTGTGTTTTGTTTACTATTTTATTTTGATATGGTATTTAGTACCGCTAAATTGAGAAGATTTTTAATGTAACCTTCGAGTAAATGTCTTAATAATCTTACTTGTTATATTATTATTAATGAACTTGTTATTTAACCAAGATTCCAAAACATTAATTAAGATTACATCTGTTGGTCTTTGGTCTATCCTTGTCGAGGAAGTTATGGTTTTCTCAATAGAAAAATTACCCTTGCTCGTTCTTTTTTGGAAACTCTTAATCGTTCTTTTGGGGAAAATCTTGCCCGTTCTTGTTGGAAAAATCTTGCTCGTTTGGGGAATGGGAGGGGGAAATTTTGCTCGTTCTTTTGGGAAAAATCGTGCTCGTTCTTTTGGGGAAAATCTTCCTCGTTCTTTTTTGGAAAAATCTTCCTCGTTCTTTTTGGGGAAAATCTTCCTCGTTCTTTTTGGGGAAAATCTTTCTCGTTCTTTCGGGGAAAATCTTCTTCATTATTTGGGGAAAATCTTCCTCGTTCTTATCTGGGAAATCTTCCTAGTTCGTTTGGGGGAAATCTTCCTTGTTCTTTTTTTGAAAATCTTCTTTGTTCTTTTTTGGAAAATCTTCCTCGTTCTTTTGGGGAAAATCTTCCTCATATTTTTCTGGAAAATCTTCCTCGTTCTTTTTGGGAAAATCTTCCTTGTTCTTTTGGGGAAAAGCTTCCTGTTCAAAAGTGCGAACAAAGAAGTGTTTTAAAACAACTTAGCACTTGCCTACAAGTCCTCACTTGTACCCAGAAATCAAAACTCTAGCCATCCTGAAGGGCAATAGAAAAGAGTTACTGAGTGGTCAGCCATTCCCAAGTAGATATGGTACTACCAATCTACCTGGATGCAATCTTTTAGTAGGTCTACCCCACTTAGATGTATTCTACGTCAGGTTAATGTGCAAAGGAACTTCCATTTCGTATCGTTACATTGACCGGTGTCATAGGGAGGTACTAGACAATTTCCGCACCATGCAACAGCCTCCCCCATCTCTATCCTGGTCTCACAGAAAACGCGGCTAACCTTAATTGTGGTAAGGTTTGCAGAGCTTCCAGTAAACTCTCTAGGATCAAAGCTTTTTCTCATCATCTTCCAAACAGTCAGAAGGAGAAGAGATACCATCTGTCCTCTGGGAGATATAAGCAACACCACCATCCCCACTTACTTCCGTTACCATTTCTGTCATAAAATATTAAAAAAATAATTAGAATTTCTCATCATTAAGATATCTCATTTATAGAATAAAATGTCTCTATTGAATAAACGAAACAGTTTTTAAATTGAATATCTTTTACAATTAATTAGGGTAAAATTGTTGGACAAATTTAAATGGTTGCTCCTTCGTTATTCCAAGTTATACTGTCAAGTTGCAGCATCACTAGACTATTGTTCATAAAACTTAATGGAATCATATGTGATGAAATTTGCGATTTTGCTCCAAATCAACGTAGAAGCATTGCGTCTCTTCTGTGGGTAGAGCAGCTAAAAATAATGAAATTGAATTTAAAATTGTCATTTTTAATGTCTACTTACATATCACATTAAGATCTTCATCCTATATTTCTTACACAAAGGAATTGGTAATCACTAAACTAGTGGCAAGCTATCGTTTTGACTGCAATACATTCCTACACACAGCAGTTTAACACAAATTTGCAATATTGTTTATCTAGTTCTAAACTTCATGCTTGGTGACATATGTTGCAAATAATAATATGCAATAATAATAGCAGTTTAATATGACACCTGCAAGAACTTGAAGCCTTCGCAGGGTGCCCATCCATCGATTAAAAAAAGCCTCACACAAGACGTGGGTTTTCAGAGCCCGCTTTAAAGCGCCAAGCAGGGAAGAGGAGCGTTTAACAGAGGGCAGACTATTCCACAGCTCAGGTGGACTACAGAGAAAGTAAGATGGCCCACATAAACTCTAGGTCCCATAGTGAAAAATAAAACGCCTCGTAAAGAGTGTGGTTGTGTAGTGAAACCCCTACCATTTTTTTATTGTCTTCTTTTGTGTCATTTGGATAATTTGAAAATTTTCATAATAAACAACCTTCAAGATTTTAAATATAAATTATGAGCAATAATGGACGCTGATATACCCTTGAAGGATAATGCTGGTGACCGATGACAACCTGACTTATTCCCATTTACCACGACTCTGCCTTGAGTCGCCAACCATCTTTCAATCAATTTAATTATAATTCATCTTAGCTAATACCAGGCAATTTTAACTTTATAAGAATTCCATTATGTGAAACGGTATCAAACCCCTTCTGAAAATCGAGATATACTATATCCACAGCTTTATGCTGGTCAAAGCTGCAGAGTATTTCGGGAAAAAATTCTAGCAAATTAGTTAAACAAGAGCGATGCTATCGAAGCCACACTAAGCTTCGCTAGTTAAGCTTTTGTATTATAAATTTTTGATGATTTGATTTATACATAATAATAATCCGTAAGTGTTTGCCAAAAACGGAGTTTAATAAATCCGCCTAAAATTTCTTGGATTCATTTTTTACCTTCATTTATTAAAAATGTTACCAAAGGTTTTGCTACTTGATTATCGATTCATTTAAGATAAATTCGAAAGACTTTATCGGGGCCTGAACTTTTGTTTCTATTTTTTTTTATATTCAGATATATGTATAAATTTTTCTGGGCTGTGGCAAAGCTGAGTAGAAATAACACTTAGGATTTAAATGAAGTTTAACCACATCGAGAGGGTAAGTCATCGAATGGAGTAGCGATTCCCGTCTTCTTCACGACTGCTACCATACGTTGTAAATACCAATTGCTCGGATCCCAAGTACAGCTGTAGACCCAAACTGATAAAAAAAAGCTCCGTAACAAATGGAAATCTGTTGTAAAATCCATACCAAATTATTACTTTGTTTAAATTATCATTTGAAAGAGCATTTCCTTTAAAAATGAACTACATCGGTGATTATAGGTAAATGTACCCTTTCATCCTCTGATCCATTGCTGATAATAAATTCCTACTTTCGTTCTATTTTTGAGGAATAGCAAATAATATTGGTCTTCCTTATTAACTAACATTCTTAATCGATCAATCTTTTAAAAAAAACAACTGCACGCGGGTGTAGAGAAGAATGAAAATGTAAAATTCGTAGCGTGACAGGAATTATGTACATACCAGTACCCTGCCTTCACTCCGAAGAAAGATCTATGCTTTCTGAAAAACATCACTATGCAAACCTCTTCGTTGCTTCCCCATTTAAGGAGTAGCAGGAACGGGTACATCTTTGTAGCTTTCTATTAATTCATTTACCTCTCGATATCCTTTCCATACAAGTCAAATTATGGAAAGCGACGCAGAGGACAAAACGAAGACTGCGGAATCCTGTTGTTGGCAGACGTTTCTCTTCTTCGTTTTCTGATGATGTAATTAATCTCCCACTTATATAAATTTAAATGCCATGTTTATTACCTTGTTTATTTATCCTTTAATTAGGTAGAGAGTGGATGTTAGCGTAAATTGCCATTTAAGACATTTTTGACTTAACAATGAAAGAGATAATGGCCAGCTAAGAGAAATAAAAATGAGGATAAATGATAAAAACGACTACTCGTAAAATAGTAAAAAATGAAAAATACATGAGGGAACTTTAGGTTGAGGCACAATTACAATAGTGTTATTTCGAAACCTCCGGGGCTAATTGGAGTTTAACAAACAATTAAAGTCCCCCTCATTTAAAACCCCGTTGCACCTACAAGGAAAACCCCGTTACATTCATAATTATTTCATCTTTATTCACCTGTAGTGAGGAAAAGGGAAAGAGATCCATAAATATAAGATCGCAGGAGTTCGTTAAGATGAAATATAAAACAGGTGCGATCAATGAAATTAATAGAAGGTGTGAAATAGGAAAATACTAGTATATGTACGTAGCTTTGTGAGGTTGTTTCCAAATGATACTCGTAAACCAGTCGTAAAATAAATAAAAAATATGGAATGAGTGTAACTCGTAGGAAGTTGGTAAACACTGGTGACATTGGCAATGTGAAACGACTCGTTTGAATAAAAGGTTCTCTTTTTAGTAAAATGATTGGCAATTTAACGTATTTATTCATGTGAAAGTGAAATAATGGGAGGAATCACTTAAGAAGCATATTAACAAGATAAAATCATGTTCACATACCATTTACTACTACACCTCCCTACCATTTTTTTAATAATACTTATTTCTGTGTTTTGTTTTCAATAAACGAGTCATGTGTAGAGTTATTGTACCGACTGACTTGTTTTATTTACACGTTTTCTTTTTTTTATTTTTTCCGACAACACATAAAACATTCCAAGACTAAGATTTTTGATTAAGAAATAAACTATTGGCCTGGGCATCCCTTGACTTTCAAAGCATATATTCCCTTTGATTGCTTTCGAAAGCGATAACAAGTATTCTGTCACGGGACTCGTTGCTTTTGTCGGTCTTTTGCACTTCCTCGTTAGCCTAACGTCGTAGTCATAAAAATGATATTTATTACGATCATAATGGTGAAATTCTATCGATCGAGGCGCTTGTTTATGCATGGATATTCGAAATGTTGTCTGCCATAATGATAAATTAATTTATTATTTCTCAAGATAATGAATGGCCTACACAAAAACGACGCGATGCATTTTATCTATTGGCTTCTCAGAATGACGAAATACTACTGTTATTTGAAAAACAAAAAGGGAACACACTCCTGAGCATTTATCCCAAAATATTTAGAAAAAGATGAGTGTAAACAGGCTCACTTCGTTATGCTCTGATTGGTCTTTTTGGTTTCTCGCCAAGAGTATCTCTAACACTTCTGTCGTTCCACCCTTCCCTTACTCTTTCAAACTGATGGCACTATCGTTGTTTCTCCTGTTGACAAAACAACTCTAATTGGCTGTCGATTTCGCCCAACTCTACCCTAGATTGCTCTAACAATAATGCTTCCCCTGTGGCTCCTTTTATCAACCCTATGCCGCTTCTTCTCTCTCTTGACACAAGCAAGGATTAATGTCCAATCCTCAAGGATTGAAATAGTGTGGCTGTAAACTCACATTTGAGGTTCCTCGTCTAATCAGCTTTTGTTTAAAACACAAAACTCTTCTTACCTCTTAAAAACAGGCTTTGATACAACCAATCCCTAAAAAAGGTAACCGTTCTGACGCTTGTAACTATTGTTCTGTTGCTCAAACATTCTATATTTCCAAAGTCTTTGAATCTTTCTTCAACTACCATATACTTAAACACCTTGAGAATTAAATTCTCCTCTCTAATCACTATTATGGCTTTATCAAAGCTAGATCAACTGGTGATAAGCTCTCTTATCTCAATATTGTCTGGTCAACATCCTTGAAAGTTTTGGGGAGTCATATGTAGTTTCTCTATACAATTCTAATCCTATTATCTCGAAGCTCTCCTCTTTTATTTCTTCCTTCACTATGCTCTTTGATTTCTAGCTTTCTCTGTAACCGTTCTATCTCCGTTGTTGTCGATGGATCTGCCTTCCCTCTTTTCTCCACCAACAGTGGTGTTCTTCATGGTTCTACCCTGTCCGCCACACATTTTTTCTGTTTATCAATGATTTCATCTCCTCTAAAAATAACCCGATGCACTCATACGCGGATGATTCAACATTTCATTTATATAAATCTTTCAATTCTGCTCCTTCATCTTTCACTCGTGCTGCCTCTCGTTTTGATGTAACTACCTCGATTAATGCCGAATGAGAAAGGATTTTTTCGTGGGGCAGACAAAATCTTGTGAATTTTAATACTTCCGAAAACCAAATTTTTACCAATCTCACTATCAAAGACCCCTAATAACTCTCACACTTCCTTTGCGCGGTCGATAATTACACCTGTTGACTCAATATATTTACTGGGTGTTAATGCAATACCCAATCCTTCTTGAAAACCCCACATCTCAGGAATATCTAAGTCTGCCCCTAAAAAAATGGATGTCCTGCTCTGATATCTAAAATTCGTAACTCCTGAACAGTTGCTTCGATTATATAAAGGTCTGTCACGTCCCTCTCTGGACTAGTGTTCTCATATATCGGGTGGTTCTAGCTCTGTAAAGTTACTTGATATAGTTAAATCCAAAGATATAAACTGTTCAAGACTAACCAAGAAACTTGACACCTTGGCCCTTCACCGTGTTTTCGGTTTACTTTCTTTCGTCTTTGGTTAACGCTGCTGCGAACTAGCTGCTCATATGACCTCAACCCTTTCCAGACCACACAGTGCTCAGCAGGCTTCTTAATCGCATGCTTATTCTGTGGTGACCAGGAGCTCAAGGGTGGGCCGCTATGATGCCTGCTTATTTCTTTATACATAAAAACTTTGGAATTCTTTCCCTTCTCATGTTTTAGCCATATTTATTCTTTATCATTATCAGACGTAAATTTGAGAAAGGCGTAGAGATTTACAGTATCAAATGTATTTATTTGCCTTTCCTGGTTTGTAATCACCTCAATGACTGCATAGTTTTTACCCATCAAGGCTACGTCTATACTATTAGTTTTTTTAGCTAAGACTTGGCTTATCCTTTGACTTGAATGCCGCGAACATGGAATGTACATAATATAATTTTACCTTTAAATATTAATCCCTACTATTACCTTTAGCTCGACCATAATAGACATTTTGTTAATCATACAAATGCTTCCCAAATGTATATAATATTTTATTCGAAGTTAAAAACAAATGATAATGGCTTGCTAACAATAAATTTGAACTTTCTCCCTTTTAAATTTCCAGCTTGATCCCGACTGGCTAATTTCCCCGCATGTTCATTTTTTCATTTAGGATTTTTTTATTTTCATCCTGTTCTCGGTTAATACGTGAACCAGTAATACAATAATTTCAGAAGCCATTATGTAATGGCATTTTAAATACATGTGCCATGCACTTTACCTGCGACATTTCAAGAAAAATTATGGATTGTAAAATGGGAGTTAGTTGATGGTTTTAATCGTTGAAAGGCACTTAAGATATTACAGTTAGTTATCAGTATAAAATATTAAAAAAATGAGTGAATGACAATTATTTCGCGCAACTCGTAAAAAAATCATCTTATTTATTTATAAATTTCTCGATATTATAATGCAAACAAAACCAAATGTTTATGTATGCAATAATCAAGATATGAATGTAAAAAAAAATAGATGTATGCAGTAATCAAGGAATAAGTACCAATTTTGATGTATGAAGTAATCAAGACAAGTGTGTACTAAATTAGAATATGCAGTAATCAAGACATGTGTATATACATTTAGATAATTTACACATACCAACATTTTTCAATATTTTTTCTGCTGATTATGATTTGAGACATATTATTGACTAAATTTGACACGCTGATTTTAAAGATTGGAATTATTTTTTCATATCACGTTAAGATTTTGTTCGGTACCATTTTGTCATGGCATAGACATTTAAGAGACATGTCAGAGGAAGTCAGTTGACTTTTAGCCTACGAAATATGGGGATGTATAATTAGTATTATCAAGTATGTAATTAGCTTATATTACATGCCTAATTATGCAAAATATTGGCGAGAATCATTGATGTACGAGGATTCTTTGACAACTAATTTTTAATGACTTGATTTTCTTTCTTCCGTCTGATAGACGTAGGTGTTTAAACACCATAGATTCTTTCTGTTATGTATGGGGAAACTTTACTACTGTACACAGTCAACGAACACCTATTAGTGATTTTGTAATGAAAGTTTACTTAGCTTACTTTGAAGTAAAACTTGGTGATTAAGACAAGTCCTGGGTTCCACGTAAAATATATAAGACCTGTGTGTAAAATTTGCGACAATGGAGCAAAAGAAACTGAAAGAATCTACCATCCGTTATTCCAAGGTTAAGGCTAAAACCAAGAAAAAAAACATGTAGATGACTATTATTTTTACCTAGTTCAGAATTTGGGTTACAATAGAAAAAATAAGAATAAAGTAACATGTCCAAATTTGATTCAGCGATTCGCCCAGTGAACGAGGAAATTATGGCAGAAGTTGAGGAAAATAAGGATGTATATTTTGAAAAATATGATCTATGCTATATTTCAAGACCAGTGTTTTAATAATGCAGAACTGAATGACTTAGTAAGAGATTTAGGCTTTTGAAAACAATTGTTAACTCAAGAGTAAAAAGAAAACAATTACTTAGAAAAGTTACGAAATCAACATTTTATCTTAACAGAATGTGATATTTTACAAGAGTTCAAAGTTGAGAGTAGTTTAGTTTATTATCATAATTTTCCAGGATTGTTAAACGCAATGAGTCTAACATCTTATGATCGGAAAGAATGACGCTTAGCTTAGAGTAGTTAAAAATAAACTAAGGCCTTTTTTAATTCATTCAGTTAAATCTAAGGTAAAAAATTGGAAAATATTGAAAAAGTTCCTAAGTTATTCAAACATGGTAACTATATTTGGATCATCTGAGTGAATCTTAAGATGATTAACTTTTTACTTGGTCAACAATGAGAATACTCTAAGTGGTCCTGCTTCTTGTGCTTATGGGAGAGTCGAGCTAAGGACAACCATTAGACTCAAAAAAAGTGAACGGGAAGAACATCTTTAAATGTCGGGAAAATTTGTCATTAACCAGCCTCTAGGAAATAAAGGAAAAATATATCTCCTCTCCACATAAAACTAGTTAAAAGCTCTTGATCCACAGAGACACAACTTCAAGGACATTTGTGACAAATTACCAAATCTAAGTTATGAGAAAAATGTTGTTTTTGATAAGCCACGAATTTGAACTATAATTCTTGTATTATCATCCACCCCAAAGTGTTTTGTAATTAGGTAAAGGTAATTTAAGATATTTTCTCTTGCTTTCATTCCATGAATACCACTCTATTGTGTTTAATGCTTGTATTAAGGTGTAATTTAATATAGCGTTATTAATTAAAAATCTATCCTTTACAAGGTTTGCCATTACATGCGTTCGCATTTAAATTCTCCTCAGTTCTTTTTTTGTTTTGTTTTTTATCGAATTTAAACGCAATAGCAACGAGGCCATATCACACAGAAATCAAGGAGAGAGATATAATAAAGAAGTGAATGCCCTAAACGAAGCGAAAATATGGAAATTACGTCAGAGCGAGCAATTCCCACAGGTTTCATTTGTAACCGCGTAATTACCCCTGCTACACCGACTTCTCATCCGCACTTTTGCTCAAATTTTATTTTGTGTTGTATTATTCCAGGTCAATTTATTTGGTTGTCCTTTTGTAAGTAGAAAATGCAATTTTGATCTGTTTAAGGACTAATTTGTGATCGATTTAAGATAAATTCGTTGCAGACAGGTGTCGGGATTTTGGCACAGCACCGATGCAGAATCAGGGAAGAACAGAATCCATTTGTGACGTTACAAAATTTGCTTCCATATGAATCTTTAAGGATAAATTTAAATTATAAATGGCAGCATTACTTCGTGAACCCATTATTTACAAACGGAATTTTATAGTGTAAGAAATTCATGTACGAAATATAGATTATTTTTACTTTAATCAGCTTTGTTACCACCACTCCTGATAATGGGAAATCGCGTAATGATCGTAAAATGAGATTCTGATGACATGGACACGTTCCGGAGAATAAACTTGTGTGTGGGTCCTTGATACTGATAAAGGATCATGGAGGGGGGACGAATGCATGATATCACTAATATAGTGATAAATAGGGAGCAGGTAGGACCAGATTTATATATACCGGCGGTCTTGGAGTAGGACCGTTCGATGGGGGAAAGGGAGAGTATGACGTGACTGATGACAAAACCCAACGTCATCACTCCAGGTGTTTTGATCCATACTACTTAAACTTATCATACTTGAGAACTTCCCACCATATAATCAGTGATTCTTGCTATTCAAAATTAGCTTTCGCACATTTAATGCAAAAACATTTATCTTTTAAAAATTTCAAGATCAAGCAGTAGGCCCTGCCCAAATTTACTAGAATTTGATTCTGGTTAAAATTTAATGGAGTTGTTATTTTGGTCAGTTATTATCGCTAACAGGGAGAATGGAATCCATTTACGAGCGAAAGTCTGGACTTTTTAAGAAATGGCAATGGTGTTTTTATGTATTTATGCACCGATTAATTCCGTTCCATTCTTATCTCTTTCCGTTCCCGCAGTTAAGCCTCAAGGCCAATTATTAATCGCTCTCAAATAACACAACCATCTTCGACTCCGCCAGCCTCGTACAGGTCCAACATCCCTCAACTGAGCATGATGAATGTAACTTAACTTCATTCAAGTTTGGAAGAATTATTTAGAATCGACTATTTCTTATCTCACAAATTATCCTAGAAGAAATAATAATAATAATCGAGACATAGTGCCAAAAAATGACATCTAATGAGGGTTAGCTCAAGAGTTGGGCAGAAGTGTGTAAGACAGAAGAAGAAAGCAAATGAAGTGAAGGTACAATCTATAGTGAGAAAGTGCTAAAAGGAATTGCTCACACTAGCGTGGTTGATTCATTAGACAAGGGAACTTAATTCTGCCAAAGAGCACAAACAATTAAATGCAATATGGATCCACTTACTGGTATCTTGGGAACCGAGGCTGGATATCTGTTGGCTAAAGAGAAGGTGCGAAAGCATAACAATATTGACACGGGTAATTATATCATCAAATATATCTTCCACAGATATTAAAGGGTATTTTCTTAATTAGCAAGAGTAGAATGAAACTTGCTTACTCCTTATTGAGTAAAAGATCCAAAGTAAATTTAGAGAGAAAACGAAACATATAGATGAGAAGTTCATTGGGAAAGATAAAAGATATGCCTTGGTACAGTTGTTTAATACACAACATTTTAGTTGGAATGGTGGAATGTTTTCGGTAACATTTTTAACACAAGAAACCATCAACCCAAGGCATAAATTTGTACAATATTAGGAGATGGGTGAATGAGCAAGGTTTTATACTTTAAATTTGCTTTTCTAAATTTAGTAGGCTATTTATTTTAGGTTTAGTATACAGCTTGCTTTAGCTAGGTGAGCTAAAGTGAATTGGATATAGCTAATTGTCTTTGTGAGAGAACGATCCCTATGCTCCACCTTGAGCTCCCCCCCCCCTCAAGCAGAGACCACGTTGGCCTAAGCTAGATCTCTACACGCAAGGAGAGAGAACTATTCTCGCGTGGGAAAACTTCAAAGTGGCTGGTAACACATGTGTTTGATCAGTCTGCCTATCTCTCGCTGAGACGCATTTTTTCGACCCTCCCCCGCCTGGAGGCCAGGGTCGCCTCGAGAAGACGCTTCCTCGGTCGTCTTATCTCGTCTGGGCCTAAAGAGACTGGCATCATTGGTTACTCCCAAGAAACTGCCATGCCTGGAGGCTTTCTATCGAGGAAGCTAGTACGGTATTTAACCTAAGGTCAACCGTTAGTCGTCAGAGAGTTTCGCCTGCCCTTTCGCGAAGGTGCAGCCCCTCGTCTCGAATCGAACTTTGGAGATAGATTTCGTTGGCTAGACAGATTGTCGTGAGTTTGGCGCGAACCAATCTTCTCATCTCATCAAGAAAACCTCGCCCCTCGTCTGAGTTTACTCATCCCAATTCGAGAGTTCCTCACCCAGCCTGGAAATTACCTTACTCGTGCTAGACTAGCTCGCCTCGTAAGAATCACTCTTCTCACTAAGAATCAAGCCGTCAAGGTAAAACCCTTTTGTCCCTTTTCGAGGATAATCCCCCCTTATGTCCTCGCCACCTGATATCCTCCTCCGACCCTTTAATTGGACTCCCCAGTGTTTACCAACATTTTTCCTGTCTGACCAAGTCCCATATCTTGATCCCCGTTAAACTAATTAGTATTTGATATATTATTTCATTGGGAGCGACATTATTCTCCCATTCATTTGCCTATGTAGATATTTCCATAATTAACATTATTAGTGTAATTAAAGATTATTTTTGTTTTAAATCTTCCAATAACCTTGAATGAAACCTGGTATTTAAATTTTTCCTTTGGCCAACCATTAATATCCTCACGGCTAATATCCTCTTATTAGCCGTGTGCAGCTGGTCTATCTATCTGGCCACCTGCAACGTAAGTAGACTGCATTCTCTGCAGCGAAGGTATCTGTTCATGAATACCACGACAGTCTTATACCATCAGTTTGGTAGGAAATTTATATTACAACAAAATTAAAGATTGACAGAATAACTACTGCATTATTCTTTTCAAAAGACTAGAATCTAATATTAAAATTCAATAAATTAGTTTGAATTGTTAAATTCTTCTCTATTTTGAGTCTTAAGTTAAAGTTATGTTTAATTTTGTTGATTACCCCGAGTGTAACCGAGCCGCAAACATAGAAATAATCTCGTATTTTCTAACAGTCTAATTATTCAGAATCTCTAAGAAGCTTCGAACTGAACTCGAGTTTCCAAAGATTCTAAAGATTCGTAAATTAAGAGGAAAAGACAATGTTAAACTGAAGTCGGTATTAAGAGAGGAAAAAAAGGAATTTGAGACAAAAATTAAATTAGCTTGACAAAATAAGGGCTCATTTAGTGGTGAAATAATCAATGAATGAACGAAGCGATTAAAAAATGATCAAAGTGAAAGATAGGATTAATGGAAAGAAAGAAGCTGAAAAATCTGTCCAAACATCTATCATTTCTTCTACACTTGTATGCCGAAGTGAGTGCGAGAGTAGTCAAATTAAGCAATACCAATTGAGCGACTATCCTTTTCAGTGAAATGAAAAAAAATGAAAGAAAAAGTTGGAAGTGAAGTTGGGCTCAACACGAATTACGCCTCCATCCTTCGAATAACCACACCCTGCCTAGCTTAATCGCATCTATAATAACTCTAAAGTACACAAATATTTGCAAGGAGGATATGTGAAGCTATACATTTATGCCAGTTATGAGAGAATATTTTATGAAGTGTGAATATTTTATTATGCTTTCATCAGGTGTCGTACCTATTCACCTTCTGTCAACACTGTAACAAGTTTCTCACATATATTAGATTTCTTCGACTGCAAAGCCACACGACAAAATGCTGTGGAAAATGTTTTGTATTTATACAAGAATGATCGCATTTTAATGTAAATTATCTAATTTAAATCCTCTTTTTGAGCAATGCAATTTGGAAACGGTTTTATAGTGTATAATAATATTATCTCAGGAATAATAGGTAAAGCTGAGTCGATAAATCACTCTTTAACATTCATTTAGCTATCTCGTTTTTGTAGAGATTAAGGGAATGTGGGAGTTAAAAGGTTTTGTGTAAATCCCTTTTTCAATCTTGCCATTTCGGAGTTTACCCCATATAAACAAGAAAAACAATGTTTGAAATATTTAATAATGATGAAAATACATCAAACTATTATTCAAGGGAAATTATAAAGTTAACTAATATCAATAGTGAAGTTTGTGGATTGTATTAGTCTTGTCTGTGGGAATGATGATTTAATGTTAAGGTAGAGGGACAAGATTCCCATCAAATTGAGTTTAATGAATTTAAAAAGTCGATCTCTCGAATAGACGCATAATTGTATTATTAATATCAATCGGGCATTAAAATAATGCAATTTTGGGTAACAAATATTTATTCTACCATAAATATATTAAACTAACTCTCAACCCGAAAATTACAGTATTGAGGTAGCTATTGGTACGTAGCAAGCTCCCACAACTACATTCACAACAAAGAAAACGTAAAAAATTGTGATTTTGTAGCCACTTCAATTCCAGGATAGTAACGTTATAATGCTCAAAATTCTGTTTTGTGAAAACTTTCATGGGAGTGTTTGAATTATTCAATATTTCCCTTCCATTTATTCCTCACTATTAAATCTAGACATTACAACCGAGATTCAAGCTAAAATGTTACTTTAATTATTTTGGTTGGTAAGTAATGTAATTTCGACATTCTTATATCAAGAAGGGGAAAATGGATTTTAATAAAACCCCATATTTTAAGCACCAAGCTAAAATGTCTGTTTCAGCATTTTTTCTCAAACGCGTGAGTGAGCAAGAAAGTAACTGAAAAATAGGATCATTTCATTTCTCCTATTTCTTTTGTTCTATTGTGGAGAGATTTTGTTCTAGGCACTTTTGTTGAGGGTAAAAAAGAACATTCAGCTGAACCTTTTCCTTATACGGAGATTGAATGTAAATTCACCCGACGTGAATTTAGACGTTAAACACAGTGTGGTTCTAAAACCTAGCATAATTTCTCTTGGCTCTTGTCTATTGGTTTTATTCGGATCTACTTTTTAATATAATTTTAAAGGGGAATGGGAAGATTCATCGTCGCCAACTCATCGCAAGAAAACTCTTCGCTAGGTATATTTTATTGAGGCTTATACCAAAGCCGAATGGAAACACCGCATCCGATTTTAACGAAGTTAAGACACAGCGGGCGTCGTTAATTAGTAGGTCTCCACTAATAAATGAATGAAGCTTAAATGAGTTCAGATCATTGGTAAAATCTATAATATTATCAAAGAATATATATATATATATATATATATATATATATATATATATATATATATATATATATATATATATATATATATTGACGCTATTTAGAGGACTTTCGGTTATAATGAAGCGTAAATTACATAGATGAAAGCAGTTTGACGAAAATCTAATCCTCTTTTATGAATAAATCGGCTAGTATATTCTTTTTCCTTGCTAAATTACAAAATGAAACTATATGGAAAATAACGACAAATATAACGATAAAAGAAATGCAAATCAAGAGAGATTGAACGTTCGAGAGGAAATTACCTCCTGCATCTTTGATCCTGAATAAGTTTTTCGATATAGGACTTTTCAGGTTTCCGTGCTGTTTTTATTAGGTATTTATAAGGTATTTTGGTAGAAACAATTCTATCCAGAATCTTATATATTTAGCCGGGTATGGTGCAGGCTTTAATTGGGGTCGTCTATTATTCTGATATCAACAATGAATTTACATATAAAGGGCTCTCCAGAGCGATGGGTCTTTGAAGATGCCGTTTACCACTAAGGAAAGACTTGTTGTAAAAGGCGGATTTTGATGGTTCCCTTGACAACAGACCAGGAAAGGATCAGAAGCGTATCGTGGTCGATACTTCATTCCTCGTATGAGTTGTGCAGATTGAGAAGACGCCCATATGGTACAAACGAATAGGAGGTAGGTAAGTACGTAGAGGGTTTGATAGTATCGTGGATATGGAGTTGGATTTCTGACTCCAATTAATGGCTTAATCCAAGCGAACGTGGGCATAAAACTTTCTTCACGCCTTGAGCTGTCCGCCCATTGGGGGATACGCTGATATATACAGCCAATCAAACAACGTTGGCATTTATATTTGCGACTTAACGATGTGAGGGAGGAATCCGGTACTTAGCTAACTCCATCTTAGTTGAAGGTGTATTTTCAGCCGCGGCCACATGTTTTCGGACACCATGAATTTTAGGTAATTAGATAAAGGCAGAACACAAAGAATGAACGAGAATCAACGAAACTACAAAATTTGCAAAAACAAGTAACATCAACAACATATAACAGATGAACGGATGAAGCTCTGTAAATCATAATATCCCTAAACTGATACCGGATGCTCAGTAGTGTGTCGACACTCCCTTGGCAGTGATGAGGGCACTTATTCTCAAAGCAGGCTCTCCACGAAGGTGCGACACCTGAAAAGTGCGATGACTGCCTTCAATTGCTCACTAGAAGCTGGTTAACGACATCTTACCCACTCTTTCAGGCCCTGCCAGAGGTTTTCTATTGGATTCGTATCCAAAGACTGAGGTGACCAGTCCATCATCGTGATAGTGTTGTTCTGGAACGACTGTTTTTTAGGCGTATACTTCTGAGATAGAGGAATGTCCAGCTGTAAAATCACATTCCAGGTATTTCTATAGTGGTATTGGGCTGGAGGGAGCATGTATTCTCTCAAGAAAGCTTGGTTCTTCTTTGAATTCATGGTGCTATTAGTAACGGTGAGACGACACACCCCTGAACTAGACATGTAGTACCATGCCATTACAGAGCGGCTACCATGCCCATGCTTTAAATTTGACATTATGCACTCATAATCCTACTCTTCCCTTGTCCTCCTGCGGACTCTAACGTTGTCTGGGTTCGAAAACAACTGGAACGTGGACTCGTCAGACCATAAGACACGCCCCCAAAGACGCATGCTCCAGTTTCGGTGATCATGTGCCCAAGCCAGTTGACGTCGCTTTCGTCGAAGATTGATGAGCGGCTTTTAGCGGCCTTTATATGACTTCATACCTTGTGCGAGCAGTCTGCGACGCACTATTCTGCCGTATGTATTAACCTGGCCGCCCTCTGTCCATTCATGTTGCAGCAGGACTGCGGTTTTCTTACCATCCCGAAAGCTCATGTGACGTAGAGACCTGACGTCACATTGCGTCCTTACCCTCACCCTGAACAAGATTATTCTTGGATTTTCCCCCTTTTTTGGATCTTCTCCAACACGTCTGTAACACCGGAATGTGATCCACCGACCCTTCGGTCGATTTTCAACAGCTGAGACCAACTTGGTGCAGCTCGGTTATCAGACTTCTTTCCCCGACGATTTAGTCTCGTTTTTTCGCCATTATCATATTATTAGCAGATCTTGTCGACATGGAATATCATATTAATAAACAAATATGCTATGTTATACGAAGAAACTTTGACTGTAACATACCGCATACCTGATACCAGAATTTCCTACATTTCAATATAATCGCCATTTTACATATTTCAAAAAAGGTTATAAAGAAGGTGGTACCTTTATTTTGCTTTTCAGATGTATTGAGCACATGCATGTAAACTTACATCAGCATATTAGAAGACATAACTAAAGAATAAGAAAGATTACAGGTGTCTGAAAGCATTTGGTCGCGGCTATAGACGAATCCTTTCAAAATTTTCGCATTATTCCTTTGCCAGATATAAACTATTATTGGAATTGATATTATGGTAAATATGTAGATTATCGGCCCGGCCGAAAAAAAAATTTGTGTGTAAATATTATCGTTCACTCGTGTCGGAATATTCATGCGCGTTTGAGTCCTTTTCGAATTATTATTCTATAAACAATTAGGATTATATACTGGGGTGCTGTGCCCCCCAGACCTTCCCTCAATTTAATGAAACTCAGGATCATTGTAGTGTAGTCTCCCCATTGTGTTTACCCCCACACGAGCCGTCAACTTAAATGTACTCCAAAAACGTGAAACATTTTGGAACACGGACGAAGTAGTACGTCCCATCGTTCGCGCCGATAATCTACATGCGCATGAATATTCCGACACGAGTGAACGATAATATTTACACACAAATTTTTTTTTCGGCCGGGCCGATAATCTACATATTTACCATTTAATTTAGTTTAGGATTTAAATTTGATTTTCTACAACAACTGTTAAATAAATAATTTTAAAGGTAAACTCTATTATATAATTAATAAAACATTACCAGTAAGTGGGTTTACCAGCCATGGACTTTTCTAAGACCATGTGGACTCTGGAGGTGAAATGACCTTCCTCTACCAAATTCATTGAAGCAGAACCTAGAGTTAATGGGCATACACATCACAGGTGACTCCTTAGCATCCCCTTAACTTTTGTATACAGGCATGGTTTCCACATCTTAGGCACAATATCAATCAACCTGCTAGCGTGAGTGCAAAGGAAGGCAACAAAAACTATACATTTCCTGAAGCGCCTTGAATATGTAAATAGACAGAGGGAACTGAATATATTCTGCTTTGAAAGAAGGACTGTGACACTGGATATGTTTGAGACTTTTATTTTTGGGGAGAATAGACAAATTGGGGGGAGGGAGGAGTTATTCTAGACTCATTACTGTGGATGCAGTTTTTTATATTTGTATATTATGGGTGATTTGGATTTTGACGAGCCTTGATGATGATGCCTTTTGTTTTTGACGCATTCCTGTGGATGGTTCAAATTGTATATTGTAGATGCATGATCTGACACAATCTTATAGATGCATTTGGTGGGAAGGTTTTGACCGATGTGGATGACCTTTGATAGACCCTTGTGGCTTTTGTCATCCGTGAAATCATGTTATGAAATTATGTCATGTTAATATTATCAGGTTGTTGGATCTGGATGGAAATTATTGGACAAGGGGTCATCCATCACTTGATGATTAAAATAACTGTGTAGGTAAGATTTGCGAAAAATAATTTCGCCAAGAGAGTGGTAGACTTCTGGAATAAATTACCTAGAAAGGTTGTGCGAAGTCTAAGTTTAAATGTGTTCAAGGGCTGTTTAAATAAATGGATGTTCAAAGAAAATTATGGGGCGGATTATGTTGGACTAAATGTACATATCTTAACATTGTTGTATATATTGTAGCTGTATGCTTTAGTTTTTGACACCCTTGATTTGTAATGCTTTAGAAGCAGTACTCTGGATGCTCTCCTGTGGATGCAGTATTCGGAAGTAAAGTTGTCTTAGAGTAATTAGACACCTTATTGTACCCCCCAAGAGCGCAGATTTCTGTTCTTAAGCTAGGAATAGCAGCGTTACGTGGTTGGAAATTAGAGACTGATCCTCTAAAATTAATATATGTAGAATACTTACATTCAGAGGATATCTGTTATAATTATAGCTTCAACTCTTGCCAAACTGACAATCAATATTAATGTCAAAGGAATATGACAAGGAATCAATTACGGGAGAAATCACAAAGTCTTTACAGCGAGAGAAATAATACAGTGAACCACACGAGTTGAATCCAAGCAAACAGTTAGAATCTAGAGAGATTTCCCCACCGACATAATCTGCATAGCTTAACATATTCAATTGGCCAACTGTTACAAATTAAAAAGAAGAGAATTACAATCCGCAATTAACAAGGTGGTAAAAACCCCCACTAAATTAAAGAAAAGCTCAATACTAAATGACTTAAATTTATATTATATATTTTAGGTTTCAAGGTATACTTTCGGACAATATTTGGGGATAAAGTGTGATTGTTGCAGAGATCTTTGATTGACTCGGATGGGCTCTGTAGCCTCTTGTCGCTTTTGTGATTCGTTAAATGATTTTATGTTTAATATTGTTAAGTAAATTGACCCCAGAAAAGAGTCAGTATTTGAGAATTAAATATACCCGATGTGTCTTAACGATGTTCAAATTAGAAATGGCGTTTACATTTGACTAGACCGAAGCTTAGTTGATTAACCGGAATAAATTCTCGATGAGAAAAAAATGGAAAGATATAAACCAACCAGCGCATTTGAATTATTGGGAAGAAATTTGGGATTAATCCTAGACAAAAACCTTCAGCCAATGATCCTTTTTTGAGGGGGGGGGGTTATTATTTATGATTGAATTTTTAAAGTAGGTTATGCTAATTGATATTAATATTAAGATGAGAAAATAAAGTAAAAATGCTAGTTAGGATTGAATTTAGTTAAGATAATATTGGTCAACTTAGGTAAGGTTAGGTTAGGTTTGATTAGGTTAGTTTAGGTTAGGTTTAAATAAGCTAACCTAACCTAACCTATGAGATGATGGATTCAGTTTGAGTGGATTCTAAAATTTATTCCATCATATTTCTCCTTTTTACCCCTTGGTTAAATATTTTACTTTTTTTTTTAGGTTAATTGTGATTTTATGTTAATTTGTCCGTCTATTTTTTCTTTAATAAAAGTTATTTTACCAATTATTTTTTTAATATACCAATAAGTTTCTTGGGTTCATCAACTTATATTGATATTTCTTTTTGGAAGGGAGGCATTTTCTAGGATTTATATTTCTTGGGGGGGCATTAATTAGGAAGGGTGTTCTCGGCGGTCGTTGTTTAGAATTGATCGGAAATTTTTTCTTTATGAAAATGTAGAAAAAAAATCTCTTAAAAATAAAAAAGGAAGATTCGTAAATAAATAATGGCGTTATGAAATAGAAAATATGTATAAAATACAGAGCCTGAGTAATGAAGAAGAAATACTAGTTTGGTTCTGGCTACAACCAGGAGGGCACGTTACTTCTCTTGACTCTGCCCCCACTGCTACGAGAGGAAAGACCCTTGTCAGTTACTGGAAAGAATGAGCAGAAATAGAATGAGAGAGAGAGAATAGAAGAAATAATGAGAAAGAGGGATAGAGAGAGATAGGATAAGAGATAAATCATAGGACAAAGAATGAGAAAGGAGAGGGAGAGAATGAGAAACAGAAGGAGGGTGGAATGAGAGCATGGGAGATAAATTTATAGAAAGAATCAGAAAGTGTGAGAGAGTGATAGAATTTTAAGGGAAGAAAGAATGAGTGATGGAAAGAGAAAGAGTGGAAAAGAGTGGGAGATAGTGAAAAAGAGAAAAATAGTCAGAGAGAGAGAAAGAGATAAGGTTAAAGAGAATGAAAATATCGACTGGAACAAAGACCAGGTGGAAAAAATAGTACATGGTGGAAACGAAGTCTAGACTTATTTGTATTCAATTATCTTCAAAAGATTATGTAATATTAAATAATATTGTCCCTCTACCTTAACATTAAATCATCATTCCCACAGACAAGACTAATACAATCCACAAACTTCACTATTGATATTAGTTAACTTTATAATTTCCCTTGAATAATAGTTTGATGTATTTTCATCATTATTAAATATTTCAAACATTGTTTTTCTTGTTTATATGGGGTAAACTCCGAAATGGCAAGATTGAAAAAGGGATTTACACAAAACCTTTTAACTCCCACATTCCCTTAATCTCTACAAAAACGAGATAGCTAAATGAATGTTAAAGAGTGATTTATCGACTCAGCTTTACCTATTATTCCTGAGATAATATTATTATACACTATAAAACCGTTTGCAAATTGCATTGCTCAAAAAGAGGATTTAAATTAGATAATTTACATTAAAATGCGATGATTCTTGTATAAATACAAAACATTTTCCACAGCATTTTGTCGTGTGGCTTTGCAGTCGAAGAAATCTAATATATGTGAGAAACTTGTTACAGTGTTGACAGAAGGTGAATAGGTACGACACCTGATGAAAGCATAATTAAATATTCACACTTCATAACATATCCCCTCATAACTCGCATAAATGCGAAGCTTCGTATATCCTTCTTGCAAATGTTTGTGAATTTGAGAGTCATTTTCCCGACTTGACCCATCTTCAAGACTGACCTGGTGTTTATCGTTTTTATACTCTTCCTGTTCATTCCATATATCTCCCTTTAGCATTCGTTCTCCTTTCCCATTTTCTCCCAAGAGTGTAAATACCATTAATGGATACATTTACTTCTTCTTGGTTGAAGACACCAGCAGCTTCAATGCCTCGCCGGACAATCAGGAATCCATCATTCCTAGTAATGCTTAGTTGTTCTTAAAATCGAACTGCCGCACGTGATGCTTCAAAACGCCGGAATAACTTTAGTTAAACCAATTCAGTAAGGTCTCCCTATTTTCAAAAATATAGCTTAGCTTTAATTTCTACACTTAACTTAACTTTGAAATTATAGTGATTCGTCCAGCACAAGAATACTTTAATTTGAGTGAGGTAATGGTCTCAAAAGTGACTGGGCATCCTTGATCACAATCTCAACCTTTCCTTCCTTGAGGGGGGTTAAAATTTATACTTTTGACGAGTTTAACTCTTAAAACCATTTTGATATTAAATTTTAACTCATTTCTTTCAATTCAAAGCCTACGTAGTTGAAAAGGACGTTGGCGATCGTTGCGTCAGTTTCGTTTTGGCTGAGAAAGCAATGCAGGGTAGAAGTGATTTTGAAGGAAACCCTACCAGTGAAAGATAGATTGATCGAAATTTCGTACATTTTGAGCTTAAATCTGTCTAGTTAAGTTTACACTTTAAAAGACGAAATAAATGAAACTATGAAATAACTATAGAAATATAACCTGATTTTAATTTATCATATGATAACAAAACAACTCGCCATGATAATGTAAATTATATACTAATTTTCTTCTTTGGGGAAGGGGGAGCTACGTTTTGTTAAAATGATTTGGACAATTCATTAAAACGTCATGACCACTACCACGGCCCCCTGTGTGAATAAATGTCAGAAAGAGAGGAGACGGAGGCTTCGTTCGCAAAATATTTCCTTTCACTTGAACTGATGTGAAAGTTCGCTCACATATAAATTATCCACTTTCAATATATCGCTCAAGAGGAGATTCGCTCAATTGGCATTCCACAACCTGACTTCTCTCGCACTTATTTCGACGTAAAAGTGTGAAGCAGAGAGAAGTTAGGCCACACTTTTCAGCTTTTTTCTTTCTATTAATCCCATATTTCGTCTGGATCACTTTAATTTCTTCGTTCATTCATTGATTATTTCATTACTAAATTAGCCTTTATTTTGTCAAACTAATTTCAATTTGTCTCAAATTTTTTTTCCTCTCTTAATACCAACTTCAATTTAACATTGTATAATTTTCCTGCTAATTTTAGAATCTTGAGAATTCAGATTTCTGGTTGATTATTCTTTCGCTTTGAAAACTCGAGCTCAGTTCGACGCCTTTGGAAATTCCGATTAATTAGACTGTTAGAAAATACGAGATTATTTCTATGTTTGCGGCTCGGTTACACTCGGTATAAAACAACGATGTTAAACTTAACTTAAACTTAAGACTAGAAATAGAAAAAGAGTTTAACAATTTAAACTAACTTATGAAATTTTAATGCTAGATTCTGCAGTCTTCTTAAAAGAATAATGCAGTAATTTTTCTGTCAATCTTTAATTGGTTGTAATTTAAATTCTCTACAAAACAGGTGGTATAAGACAATTAGCTATACCCAACTCATTCCTGCTCACATGGCTACAGCGAGCTGGATACTAACGTAAACTACATACCTTACTCTATTTAGAAAAGCAAATTGTTACTGGTGACAATCCAATCTACCATTCAAACTAAAACGGTATGTAATGAGGAACTGCTCCAAGACATGTCTTGTATCTTTCCCAATACACTTCTCTCTACTTTTCTTTCTTTCTCTTTAAATTTACTTTTGATCTTTTACTCAATGAGGAGTAAACAAGTTTCATTCTACTCTTGCTAATTAAGAATATACCCTTTAATATCTGCTAGTGATATATTTGATGATGTAATTACCCGTGTCAATTATGCTTTCGCACCTTCACTTTAACCAACAGATATCCAGTCTCGGCATTTAATTGTTTGTTCTCTTTGACATAATTAAGTTTCCATGACTTATGAATCAATCACGGTAATGTAAGCAATTCCTTTTATCATTTTCTCACTATAGATTGTACCTTCACTTCATTTGCTTTCTTCTTCTGTCTTACACACTTCTGCCCAACTCTTGAGCTAACCCTCATTAGATGTCATTCTTTTGCCACTAAGTCTCGATCATTATTGTTATTTCTTCTAGGATAATTTGCGAGATAAGAAATAGTCGATTTTAAATAATTCTTTCAAACTTTAGTGAAGTTAAATTACATTCATCATGCTCAGTTGAGGGATGTTGGACCTGTACGAGGCTGGCGGAGTTGGCGATGGTTGCAGTATTTGGGAACGATTAATAATTCCGACCTGAGTTTAAACTGCGGGAATGGACAGATATAAGAATCGAACCGTACCATTCGGTGGATAAATACATAAAAACATCATTGCTTTTTTCGTAAATGGGTTCCGTCCTCTCTGTTAGTCAAAATAACGGAGCTAAATAACGAGTCCATTAAATTTTAACCAGGATAAAATGCTGGTGAAATAGAGAAGAGCCCAGTGGCTGAACCTTATTTGTTTAAAAGATAATACATAAAAGTTTTTGAACCAAATGTGAGAAAGATAATTTTGCATTGCAATAATCAGCCAGGAGATAGTAGGAAATACTCAAGTATAATAAGACTAAGTAGTATTGATCAGAACGCATGGAGAGATGTCATCAGTGACGTCATACTTTTCCTTTCTCCTATCAAACGGCCCTACTCCAAGACAACCGACACGTATAAAGTTTTCTTACCTTCTCCCTTTTTATCACCATATCAGTGACATCTTGTCTTCTCCTCCATCCCCTGCACTTTATTAGCCCGTGTTTTAAGAATCTCATTATAAGGTCATAAGTCAATTTCCCATTACCAAGAGTGGTGGGTAACAAAGCAATTTAAAATCAAAAATCTGTATTTCGTACATGAATTTCTTAGACAATAAAACTCCGTTTAGAAAGGACGGGTTCATCGAAGTAATGCTGCCATTTATAATTTAAAGTTATGCCTAAAGATTCATATGGAAGCTAAATTTCTAACGTTTCACAAATGGATTCTGTTCTTCCCTGATTCTGCATCGGTGCTGTGCCAAAATCCCAACACTTGTCTGCAACGAATTTATCTTAAATCGATCACAAATTACTCCTTAAACAGATCAAAATTGCATTTTCTATTTACAAAAGGACAACCAAGTAAATTGACCTGGAATAATAAAACTCAAAATAAAATTTGAGCAAAAGTTCGGATGAGAGGTCGGTGTAGCAGTGGCATTTCCGTGGTTACAAATGAAACCTGGACGAACCGCACGCCCTTCCAACCCCAATGCCTTCAGTTGTACACCCTCCCGTCTCTTTTGCCTTGGGGAGGACATGCGGCCATATATCTTTCATATTTTCGCTTCGTTTAGGGCCTTCACTACTTATTATCCCTCTCTTTACTGTCTGCGATGTGGCCTCGCTGCTATTGCGCTTTTAATTCGATGAAAAAATATAACCAAAAAGGAACTGAGGAGAATTTAAGTGTGGACGCATGTAATGGCAACCCGTATAAAGGATAGCTTTTAAATTAATAATTCTATATTCAATTACACCTTAATACAAGCATAAAACACCATGGAGTGGTATTCATGGAGTGAAAGCAAGAGAAAAGACCTTAAATTATCTTTACCTAATGACAAAACACTTTTGAGGGGGGGGGGTAAATCCAATTCAGATGGTTATGATAGGATATTTGGTTGTTTATGAGTCCTTATAATGAATTCTTTGTTATTTTTATTATATTATTCCCATTAATCATCGTTTCTTTACATAAGATAACATTCTATGCATTAAAATAATCCGTAACATCCTTTTTCCTAACTTTCTTTCTATTCATTCCAGTTTTCACCAGATTCTTGTATTGATTAAATCCATTCTTCATAAAACATTATTCACTCACATTTATTTGTACTTTTCCTCTTTCTTTTTTTTATAGCAATCACTCCCACAGCAACGGATTTTTAGTTCCAAGGAATAAATCAGAGCCAATCAAAACCCGCAATCACACTCGAAATTACAAAGACTGAATTGCCAAACAAACACAAGCACAAAGGAGATTGCAGTACATCCGTCTCAACTTATGCTTTGATCCGTAACTTACACATTACAAAGTCTTTTTTTTAGTAACATACACACGATATATACAGAAAATACTGCTAAACTCCGGTAAAAATCTACTGGTCACCTTTATCTGAAGTCGTTTTATTGATTTTACCTATGAGCGCGACAGTGAAGTAAAAGCTGGTCAATGTCATATATTGAGATATCGAAAGAAAAATACGCGCAAGAAGGAGGCATTTGTGTTATATTGGTTTCCAGTATTTGTTGGAGTTTCGGATTTCTGTAGCAAACAGATGGAATATCAATCAGCACACGCTGACGATGGTGGAAAAACACTAAGGCAGACCAATTATAGAGAAAAACATGCGTTTTGATAGCTTTTATCACCGATTCGCCTCCTATGATGTCTCATTGGGGACATACAGCATAAAACTTTGTCCTAACCATAGTGATATACGGCATTGTATCCACAAAGTTTCGCAAGAAGAATGATCGCAGATATTGTTTGATGTACGAGTATGAGGTCTATGGTTATAGATATTCGGTTAATTTATTTGCCATAGGTTATGTAATTTCTATGACTACGTAAATTCGTTAATTCCAATAACGCTATGCGTAGGCTATGTGGTTTTGAAGGCTACGGAAATTCGTTTGATTTAAATAACGCTATGCGTAAGCTATTGGGTTTCTATGGTTACCTAAATTTCGTAGATTGATATTACTCTCTACGTAGACTACGCACGACATTTAAGGACTTTCTCCCCCTAGAAAAAAATTAGATTTAGCTATTTAGCAAAACTTTGTATACGATGTTTTATATAGGAAGATAGTTCACTAGGTATCTAAACTGTTCATGCGAGATTGATATATAGATATAGGTCGTTTATCTAGACACTTTACTAGTGTGAGGAGCAAACCGGCCAAACTTGCGGAGGATCAGTTAAACAGTGAAAGTGAGAGCAAGAATGGTATTCATCGAAACGTATTACTCTTGTGCACTCATCAGCTCTGAAGGTTCTATGGCATATATGCCATCATGACAATCGATAAAGGATGGGGGAGAGTTTGATTAAAGAGTTTATGGTTTTATGATATATGCCATTTCGCAGGAGGTGACAAAGAGAAGCTATCAAGGGAACAATGAACGGTATCATTTGTATTTAGAGCCTGGATTATCAGATATCAAATTCCCCTTTCGACACAATTTATCTCAACAACTTTTCATTCAAAGAGTTTTATGATTCAAAATCCAACCGACTAAACTCCGTCATTGCCCCCACCAGAAGCATCTCCTAAGGGAGGGTTAATATCTATTCATGAACGAGTAGCGACTACTTCGATCCATAGTAATCCGCGCTGACGCTCATAAGGATTAGATGCTAGTTCTCGCCATGAGACTGACTAATTTCTCCATTTGCATAATGCAAATTCTTTTAAGATTTTATGTGGAAGAATAACTACCTATAAAAATTAGATGGTTTTCCAATGAAAGCTAAATCTCACTCTATATCTTTCTACTGTGTCTGAATGAGCCAATTGGGACATAGGAAAGAACGGAAATTTCCAAGGAGATGAGAAAAGATTTCAGAGCTAAATTGGTTGCCATTTGGGAAGGCTGAAAGGGTAACTAAAATATGAGATTTAATTTAACTAAATTCGGTGTTTAGGACTTTTTCCAGTCTCATCACTTAAAGATTTTTACACCAAATACACCTACATGTGGGTGTTTGTGTTTATGTTTTCTTTTTTGCAAAAGCAAGAACTAAGAATTCTTAAGAACTTGTTTGAGATAATTTAAATGTGCCTATATATTAAGATATTTAGTTAATATGGTACATTACCTACAGATAGTAGACCATATTATCCCTGTTACTTAATTATATTCTTATTCTTTCCCTACTCGTTTTCTATACTAGTTTCTGTTCTGTCTCACATTCCTTTCTCACTCTTTTAAAATTCTATCCTTATAAATCCTATCATTTCTCTAGAATAAAGAAATTCGCGTAATGAACTTTCAATTTAATCTTCGACACTTAACTAATTTTGATTAAAAATAATTTAATATGGATAAATAAACAATCCACCGCCTACTCAGATGAAGGCTATGAACCATTTAAGTTCGAGCAAAGGAGTTTTATTTCAATACATATTTAGTCCGATAGAACGAAGCTGGTTGTTATCATTACCCCACACGGGCCTTTCCCAATTGCTAATCGTACTACATGCCCACACTCTTCTACTTTTTCCTCCCCTCCAGTAAGGCTTCTACTCACTTTTCTCACTTTTCTCCAACTTTAGTGGCTCCTTGTGCCAAAATGTGTTTCCAAAGTGGTCAAAAGTAGTCAAAATTTTCTCTTTCTTTCTGCTTTGTTTTTGTGCATGATTGGTTATCTCTGCAGAAAAAAGAATACTCAATTAATATTTGAACGATAATAATTTAAATGTTAAAGTAATTGTATTCTTGAAATATAAATCTATCATACAAAAGCATAGATATAGAAAGCTTAATAATTAATTCCTATTTTAATTAAAGCAATTTAGCTTTTAAAACTTCTGCCGAAGGGGCCACGTTATAAGAAGATTGATTATAGTCTTCATCTAGAGAGAATCGAAAAATGTAATGGCCTACTATGGTTTTTCACTCTCAAAATACACTATAGTGCTGTTTACACAAGTTGGATCCTCCTAACGGTAATTAGTTCCTCGTAGAGGAAAACGGTCATTTCTGGTATGGAAAAACGGTTCATCCTAAGTTATTTCCTAAATTAGTATGACTATTTGTCCAAGGAAGCTTCGTTGTAGGATGAGTTTCCAAGCCAAATTGAATGTTAAATTAGGAAACCTTAATGAGCAAACTGGTATTTCATTACTTGATTTTTGTAACCTTCTGAACTAGGAATAATTATATGAATACAATTCGTCTTGATGCAATGGATATGATATTTTTAAAATGAGAGAGGTCATAATGATCTCTGATAATTCAAAATATTGGCATAAAATACAGAAAAAAAAATAATGCTATTTTTTATGTAACTTCAATTTTTATGCCTAATTGTCTTCATTGTAACCATTCTAACTGGTTCTTTGTGTGATTCTTTTAATTTTAGATTATCATCGGAAATTCCATATAAAAGAACTAGTCGTGTGGTATTTAGAGATCGCATATTGATGCAACTTTCCGAGTATTTCTTAGACAATCCATGCTTTCGTTTTTCTCATGAATATTAATATTGCACTACGATAGTCATTTGTTTTGAGAAAATGCCGTATATCCTTCATTTGCAAAATTTAGCCATCATCTTGGTTGCTGATTCCTTTGCTTTGAACATAATGGATCTATGTAATATGTATGCAATTCATTCTTTTGACTTTATTTTGCTTTCAAACTCATAGTAATGGATTCATGCTCTGTCTCCAGTCGCTATTTTCTGCATAAAAGCGTCTTCATTATATTCAATTCTATTCAAAAGACAAAGAAACATCTATCATCTAATCTAAGTTTGGGAGTGACTTTTTTTAGAAGGAAATTTGCTGAAATCAAGTGGAAAACACAGTGAGGGAGACTTAATTCATTGCCGACCTGTTCAGATGAAATTTAACGATTTCACAAAAGAAACTAAGCAACAGAAATGTTATGTATTTGAAAAACTTTGTGGTTGATGATCTCTCATTCTTTTGTTTATCATTTATAATCATTTATCAACAGCATTAGACTATAACCTTCATTCAGGTTAATTTGTAGCTGCATTTTTAAAAAGTTTTAATAAGAAGGCAGATAACCTTCCTTTGATGGAAGCCGGACGGAGATATTGATAACTTACAATAAGTTTGGCGGGTACATTGCCTTGCTGTTATATCCAATATCATTCTTAATTCTTTCAAGCGCGCCTTTAAGGCCCACCAATTTGCTTAAGGTTTATTTTAGTCGTTAGACAGGTGCTCAAAGAAGAACTCCGGCCTTGAAAAGCAAATTACAAAAATCTTCATTATTATTAGGGTGATTGTACCAATAATCTTCTTGTAAGCCATCAATAATTTCCTCTGGATTGCATCAAAAGAAGCGAGTTTACCTTCTTATTTAAGGGTTTTCGAATATTATGGGGCTAAAAATAAATGTGGTTACAGGTCTATGTTCTAGTTTACACATAAATTTTCAGGCATTCGTATCCTACTTATTTATCAATTAGAACGAGGGTCCACATTCGTGCCCACATAAGCCATTGACGGCATGTCAATGAATAAATATGGCACGGCAAAAAGTACGAATTTAATGTTTCGATAGAATCACAAAACAAAGATGCAATTACTTTATCGTGTCTGGTCATATGTCTGGTAGCATCCCTGAAAGTAATTTTTAATGTCTGTTCTTACAGAATTACACCCCGGTAAAGAAGTTAAGAGCCATTCGAGGTCAGACCGAAAAAAAAAGAACTTAGATCAGTGCGAACGGGAAAATGGGATGTAAATTATATGTCATCCACAGATCCTTTTATAGTAATTTTATACCCGTATGTTATGGTAATATTTATAATTTTTATTTTAAACATATTAACTGAAGTAATTTAAATTACTTGTGAGGGGAAATTATTGAATATCTGAGGAATTTCGTACGAGAAAAAGTTTTTGATCTATCGCAGTGTTAAAGCTTTTGTAAAGGAGAAATAAGCCATTATTTCTAGTGTGTGTGGCTATTCAGTAATCTAAATTCAATTGAAACTTATACTTTATATCAAAGAAACCAATTAGTATTTTAAAGATTCCGATAAACAGGCTACGAAAACATTGGATTTCCATTGGAAGCAAATTAGGATATCTGTCTGAATAGGATTTATTTATGAGTTAAATAATTAATTTTGTTTCTCTGCGTCAAATGCAGAGAAACAAAATATCTTTTCGCTTATGAAGAGACAGAAATTGAACCACATATTCCAAATGATGTCTGATAAATGCCTTACTTATATGTAAATTTATCCTTTACGGTAGCATCATTCGTTAATGCCCAGCCTCAATCACTAGGATTGGACAATATTTAAATCTATTTTCATATTCCTTATTTCAAATAAATATGCAGGATTAACATGTATTCTGTCTAATTTAAACCAAACTATCTGACAATCTTTATTTCCGAGAGGAAATGCAAAGTTTTCTCTATCCCCGAAAAGACATACTAATATGGGTAACCCAAACTTCGATAGAGCAAGCTTACAGATTCTAATTTAGACAAGCGATACAATTTTGTCTAAAATAAGCTCTCATGTTGTTTAGCATACTTACAAATTAAATATGCCGTTTTAAATAAGGCATCATATTCCTTTCCTTGGTGGTCAGAGTCGATACCACATAAATACTTACCCTAAAAAATTGAAGGCCTATATTTTCCTGGCTGCTTTTTTTTGAAGATTTAGATCACGAAGCAGCCCTTTAATTCTGCTTTTTAGAAATAGAGGGCATATTTACCCCAACGGATAACTATTTCCACAGCTCTTAAGGGAATCCGTCGAATCCTGGACTTTACCCGCTACTAATATTACCGACGTCTTTTCGTCGGACGGGTGCTGAAGAATCCTTGCAGTGGTTATTTTATCCCAAACCCATAGTGTCAAATTCTTTAATGCTGTAAAATTCTACATATTTCAGATTCAGAATTATTTGTTGAAATTCGAGAAAATAATGTGTGAATAAAAAAAGTTATGATTAACAAATACTCATTAAGGGCAACATTCTATTTAAAGTTGTAGATATCCGGTCAATTCAGCTGTTATAAAAAAAATTTAGGTTTATATCTAAAAAAGATCAAATTATATGTTTTTTGTTTTGGAAAATAATACTTACTGAACGTCAACTTCTATTTTAATACAAAACACATTATGTCACTCAAGTATGACGTGGATAAGCCCGAAATAGTATTAAAACGGCACTTGTGATGTTCAGCAGACCACTTCTCACTTCCATACTTAGGGAAGAAACACATTTGCATATAATTCAATAGACAGAGAACTCGATAGATAATCGATAAACGGATACGAATGAAACTCTTAGCAGTTCATAAAAGTTACATTTTGTTTTCAAAGTTCAGCTGTGTTTATCCCAGTCTCTCGTGTTTAACCCAACTTTGTAATTGATTTTTTTCGCCGACTACTCCGCCATAACCCAAACAATGCTAAGAGCTCAGATGTTCTCAATATCTCCCTCTCCGGTTTAATTTTTTTTAAATTAACCTTTCTACCTTTCTCGATGGTTGCTGCAATAATCATGCAAAACAAAATAACGAAACACTGCTGGAAAAAAATGCATAGGAATATATTTCTATTCACACCGGTACCACCCACTTCTAAGATAGGTTATTAAAGTTGTAAGCCCGCCCACTGGTCGAATAAAATAGTAAATAAGCGAGCAAAGTTGGTTAGCAACCTGCCCTTCTTATTTTAACATTGTTAAATCCACTTGAAAAAACTTGTGGAACCCCTCCCACGTAATATAGGATAGGAAGACTTCCATTAAATTGCCCATAGCTCCTACTTAAGTAGTATCCTATTGGCAAGCCCCTTTGGAGGCAAGCCCCTCTTTCTCCATATAAAAACTCTTGGAAACTATAGATTAAGGTATTCTGAGCATATGCTGTATTTTGAATAAAGCTAAAGCCATACAGCTCCTTTCGCTCTCTGCCACTGTATCGTACCGGGTTCCGAAGACAGGCAAGAAAATTACGTTGAATTGCTGTGAATTACTTAGAATCACACGCTCTCTTCCACAATCGAACCCCTTGCAATAATCATCATTTAAATTCAGGGTGTAGCGTGTACCAAACTACTGGCAGTGCTTTCTCACCAAGAAGGATTCCGTTGCGCCGACTGCCTGATCACCTTGACGTTGTGCCTCATCTACCGACGGAGGGTCATTGTCATCATAGCCATAGTTACAAGACCAAAAGAAAAGAAGGCACAAACCATAACGTCAACCGCGTCAGAGTGCACCGCGTACCAAACTACTTGCAGTCCTTTCTCACCAAGAAGGATTCCGTTGCGCCAACTGCCTGATCACCTTGACGTTGTGCCCTATCTACCGACGGAGGGTCATTGGCACCATAGCCATAGTTACAAGGCTAGAAGAAGAAAGGGCACAAACCATAACGGCAACACTGGCGACCTTGCCAGGATTACAACAGGGAGTTGCTAGCTTAGAGCACTTTGGAGAGCTACATCTTTGAAGCCATCGCGGTACATAGTTGCCTTCTACCAGAGCACGGCACGAGTGCGTACTACAAGACACCTTTAAAAGAATCTTAGAGGCCTGAAGATTAACGAAATCAACTTATCACGAAAGCATAGTGATTGAATACGTCGAGACAACAACGCAACTTACAGGTATGACCTTTGGGCGTAGAAGGCATTAGGCTGTGAGCTTTATTTTATGGTGGTACCTTAATATTTCACATTGATGAACGATCTTTTATTTACTTATCAATAATTAGTGAATTTATACGAAGTAATTTTTTGTTTGGTCTGTAATTAAGAACAAAACCTTATGGTTCGTGTACGATATTGAGACGGGAACTTTCGTCTTGATTTGAGCAGTTTCAGTGCTAATTATTCGGGCACTGAGCTTTAAATCTTTTTAAATTTACTATATCTTTAGCGAAATAATTGAGCTAAAAATACATTTTATATTTCCGTATCAATTTTAGTTAGAGTAGGCGTTTTTTTCTTGTGAAAACGGGTTAATATTGACTAGACACTTAGTGGTTTTGATAAATAAGTTTACGCTTCCTCCTCGGTTAGTCTTACTGATCATAGTAACAAGTGATGATGGATTTAACCCCTACAACCCCACCAAATCCCACACTTTCCCCCAACTCCTCAAACACTGTATACCTACACACTTTGAACATAACACGTTTACTATCATTACCAAATCCAGTTTGCAAACTAAAAGGAACAGTAAATGGCGTATGAGTAGAACCTGACTTAGACACATGGTTTAATGAGCTAGAAGAATATTTCCGCTGGGAACCCACGTTAGTTTCAACTTACCAAGACAAAATCACAGAGGAAAAACGATTTGTACACGAATCAGAGGAAAATGCCCATCTGGATGTTGAATACCAACCTATTTTAAAAAATGCCTCAACTTGGCAAGCTTTCAAAGAGGCACTCCGACATCATTCCAACCAAATTAATGAAGAACAGCCCTTGACTGGATTAGCTGCGGTATTCGCTCTGAAGTAGAGTAAAAATAAGAAAGAGGATAAACACACTTTTATATGCAGGGTGCATAAAGCAGTCGGGAAGCCCAAAAGCCGTAGAAACCTCATTAAACTTCCGGTGTAGTAATATGAAGGAGCTATGGAATATATTAGCTGCAAATGCAATTTCTGCAAACCTTTCTCCTGCTGCACAAAAGAAATTCCAAAATGAAATTAAGTTGGATGAAGTGTTAACATTGCCTTAAGCAAAACGACAGAGCATAAATCAGAGGCTTTTGGCCAACGGCCACAAGAACCAAACAGCCCTATCTACTTGACTCCAAGTACTCGATATGTACATAAGCAAGCTCACACGACCGTTCAACGAACCCAAACCAGATAAGAACATGGGTATGCGAACAATAAAAATGATAAATGGAGGGATAGTCAATCTAGGAATGATAACTATGCAAACACTCCAATGGTAGAGCGGTGTTTTAACCTTCGATCGAGTTGGACACAGGATGATACAATACAGATAAAGCCATAGGTTTCATAATTATGAGGTAAAAGGACACTATGTTGCTGAATTTAGCAATCCCCCATACTGTTCTATATGCCATGAGGACGGACACAAGAGGGGTGAAACCCCAAAATGTAAAAGTTACAGCCGAGCACCTGTAACACCAAGGAATACAATGGTGTTTCTATCGAAACCACCACAACGAACCCGTAACGATCGAACAGGGAATAGATTTGTAGGGTCAAGTACAAACAATATAACCACTGTTTTTGAAGAATAATTGGAGTATCCTGAGCTTTACCCGAAGATTGAGAGCCAGTACTATATGGAAGCCTTTTTAGGGAGAGGCCCTCCGCCAGACGAAGGACCTCCTCAGTATTAAGTAAATCCCTTGCCATTAGGCTAGTACCAATAAACCACTTACAAGAACTAGTAGTAAGAGGGCGAGTAAGGCAATTGCCGGCTACCGCTATATTAGATATCGGAGTGGCAAGTGTCTTAGTAAAACAAGCTTTTGTGAATAAATTGCTAACCTGGTACCCAGGCAGGTATCATATCACCAAATCTCGTGTTAGATTGACCGTCGCGCAAGAAAGCGAAATCCCTACTTTTGGTGAACTAGAATCTTATTTATGTATGGATGATGCTGCGTACCCAATCCTAGTTCAAATTGTAGATAATACTGTTGCTTTTTCAACTGATTTTTTTTATTGCGGATGGACTTTATGAACCAAAATAAGTGGGAAATTTACCCAGCCGGTAAGCGAGGTTGAGGTAGAACAAATACACATTGGTTGACCGACGTCAATGGTCAAGCACAATGTCTACTCGAGTCAAGTGCATCGAACTCCGAAGAGAAGGATGCACCCATAAAGCTATTTGAGGGTGCAGAGGTACCCGAGTTGAGTGATGATCTTTCAGAAAGTTTGCTGGATAAAAAAGTCCCACAAATGTCTAAGAGTGAAACTAACAGTCTTTTGCGACAACTAAACGAGATGAGTGTGTTGCATGATGGACTACGAGAGCCATCACCGTGTTGCATAAGCAAACGGCTACGAGAGCCATCGCCTTGTTCTATAAGCGATGGGCTACGAGAGCCATCATGTTTTTCTATTAACGATGGGCTACGAGAGCCATCGACGAGTCGAGTTGAGTCTATTGGACAAATTGGAGTCCATGAGTTGAAGCACATAGGAAATAAAGTGTCACATTCCTCAGCAGTAATCGATGAGCTACAAGAGCCATCGACAAGTCGTGTTGACTCTATAGGACATATTGGAGTCTTTGAGTTAAGTTACAGAGGAAATAAAGTGTCGCATTCCTCATATGTACGGTTGAATCGAGGGAGTCGTGTAGTCACCCCTGTTAATACGAGTATAGAAACTTATGGTCGCGTGACGAGCCACGACAAAATAGATTCTGTATTAAAAAATAATTTAGCTTGTAGTTTGGTGCAAGTACCAATAGAACCCAGAGTGGAAACTAAAAACTGAGGTGAATTGTGTGTCCCAGAGAATGTAGAAATACAACCTCAACAAAGAGTTCGTTTTAGTGGGAAAATAAACGGAGTAAATAAAAGAAATACTGAACCTGAGGATTGGTTATATGTTATAGAAAAGGGAGGCATAAACTGATGACTATTTATCGCAGACTATCGGTTATAGCGAGAATGGGTCAATTTTTGCTGAGGTGTTGAACAGTGGCCCATCTGTAGTTAAGTTAGTTAAGGGTCCGAGGCTAGGCACCGCTATCCAAGTAAAATTCACAGAAGAAAATAAAACCCCAATAAGACTGTTGCAGTCCTCGGACAAGCAAGGTAGTGGGGATGAAAATGAATTGCAGGCAAAATAAAAATCCTGTCTAACGGATGACTTCAAATCTTCGCTTGCATTATGAGAGACGAGCACGCAGAATAGACTACTCTATCTCTTATTATCATATCTAGATTTTATTGCTTTATTCGGAGATAAGTTAGGAGGAACTAAATTAGTGACCTTTGAAATCAAATTGAAACCCGGGACAATGCCAATATATACACATCCTTATAGGCTTCCCCACTCACAGTTAGAAATTGTAAAAGTGCAAGTCCAAGACATGCTACGTCAAGGCATCATTGAGCCTTCGGCTAGTCCGTGGACTTCCCCCATGATTATAGTGTCAAAAGAGGACGGAGGGACGAGACCATGTATCGATTTTAGACGCTTAAACAGTGTCACAATTCCGGATAGATTTCCTAAACCAAACATGACCGAAAGGATTCAGAATGTAGGAGACTCGAAGTACTTATCCTCATTAGACTTAGATAGTGTATATTGGCAAATGGGGGTTATTCCAGAGGGCAGATCTTATAATCTTACTATGAATTTCGGTCACTACCATTTCAACGTTCTACCTTTTGGTATCAGAAACGGACCTGCTAATTTCTCTAGGTTAATAAACCTAGTCCTTTCTGACATACTGGGTGTAGAAGCCTTACTTAGCCTATCTAGAGGACATAATATTTTTTAGTAAGGATCTACCACCTTACTTTACAATGCTCCAGCATGTACTCGATAGATTGTGAAAGGCAAACTTAAAAGTAAAACTAGCAAAATGCAATTTCCTCTAAGAATCGCTTGATTTTTACTCTCCTCGCAAGGAATCAAACCCGACCCAGCCAAGACGGACGGACTTCAAAAGTATTCCCCACCAAAATCGGTCGAAGAAGCCAAAACCTTTCTTGGCTTTGTAGGGTTCTACTGTAACTTCATTCCGATATTCTCTGAGATAGCCAAACCCTTCACCGACCTATTCGCACAACATGCTACCTTCAAGTGGGGTCCCCAACAACAACAATCATTTAAATGCCTCATAGAACATTCAATCCGTGAACCAATTTTGCAGTATCCTGACAATAAGCAGCCCTTCATTCTAGCCCTGACGCAAGTTCTTTCGGCATGGGTTCTGTTTTGCTGCAATTAAAATATGAAAAAGAAAGCCGATTGCATATGCTAATAAACTATTGAATGGAGCGCAAAAGAATTAAAGCGCAACGGACCGCAATGCACTAGATGTAGTCTCGGCTTTACAAAAGTTCAAAAACATAATATACGGGTATGATATTATCGTGAGAACTGATCACGAACCCCTTGTGTATCTGTTTAAAGACAAATTAATAGAAGGTAGATTAAGTCGTTGGGCATTACAAATACAAGATTACTAGCCAAAAGTCGAATAGAGACCAGGAAAACTATAAGTATCCCCGATTGTCTATCATACATAAAACCAGTGAACAAAATACATGTGTCAGACAAAGATAAACGAGTAGGAGACATCTTCGTTCAATTAATGTCAACGTCCAGCTCACCACTATCCAAGGAATACCAAATCCATGGCAAACTAGTCTGCTATACAGATGTGGCTGGGCGACTGTTAATCGGGATTCCAGACGATTTAGTTGACATATGCATTGCGTTAGGCCATGACACACCCCTCTTTTGCCACATGGCCACGGAAAGAACAGTAAAGCACCTGCAGGAAAGGTACCATTTCCCAAATATGGTTACCAGAACTCAATAATACATCCAGGAATGCCCAGATATCCACTTCCACAACAGCCCTGGAAAAGGACCAGCATGGATATTTTAGGACCTCTTAGGAAGACACCAAGTAACAATAAATATATATTAGTATTTACCGATCACTTTACCTGCTATAATGAATTGGTAACGACTCTAGATCAAACAGCTGAAACAGTTGCCAAAGCTCTCGTAGATCGCATCATCAAGACTCAAAGCGCACCAAAAGTACGGATCTCCGACAACGCTGCAAACTTTACTTCAAAATCGATGAAAGAAATCTGTCTGTTGTGCAACATAACCAAGGTGCACATAGTTCCCCACCACCTCGCCTCAAATGGATGAATGTTTAGCTCTCGCCCAGACTGCCACCAACGGCGCGTATCATGTAGCAATTGGAGATACACCCCACTTTGCATTATTTCACTATGCCAAACGCTTCCCCTACGATATAATTGACTTGGAGGTCGCTTTGAACCCTAAATACGGTGCACTCTCCTACAACACAGACGTCGCAATAAAATTAAGAGAACGTGCTTTTAAATTTTTGGATCTTGTTCGAAGGGAAATAAACCAACAGAATTCCCAAATGGAGCATCAACAACACCAAAGGACTTCACCCTCACGTGCCATTTTCGTCGGGATACAATGCTATATTAAAAGCATCCTACCCCCAAACAACAATGCGAAACTATACCCCACATAGGATGGAGCCTATCGAATAATGAAAGACTTCGGTCGAAACAGGTTCGAAATCCTCGATCTTAAGGATCTAAAACGCATAAAACTAGTGCATGGAGATCATCTAAAAATAGCCCCCGAAGCGAACATTTCCAAAAGGATATGCCCCAATGCTCGAGCTGCATATCCTTAACGAGATTCACCTCAAGTAAATGCCCACGAGGGAACCCTCCCCATCAGAAGCCAGTCTACCTGTTGACTCAACCGACACGTCAAAATCTTGGTACCTCAAATCCCTTGAAAATGAAAAACTTCCAGTCCCACCACTCACTCCGGAATTAGTGAGACTCCCTTCACCTTTACAGGAAGAACTTCTCGGAGCAGTAAGCCTACCGCTAACTGAAATAGGTCCAAGAACGCCGGAACCAACCCCTTCTTTCCCCCCATCATCACTTCCATCCCCGATCGATGACCATAAAGCCGACCCCACATGCAAACTATCATTACCCGCTAAGACTGGTAGAATTCTCCAAAAATATGTTCTCCGAAGGCATAATCCCTATTAAGATAACTATCATTATTTTATTCTTGATTTTAAATGTTTCACCCTCGCCAAAATCCAAATCGACAAAAAATGCCACTTACAATGGCTAAAAAAACCTTTAGCGAAACTTAAGCTTATCAATTGAAAGCAAATTCGAGTATTAGAATATCATTTAAACAATTATTTTTTAATTATTTTACACCCAAATTAACATTTTGTTCAATTAATTTGTACGAAAACTGGTACTTTGAGTTGTTATTGACTAGCTGCTTGTAACATATTTTGTAAATCATAGGATATAGAAATTTGTATTATTAAATCAATAATATGGAAGTACGACGCAGAGTAAAGAACCCGAGAAACCACACTTCTTTTGAAAGGGGGTAGTGTTAACTGCCCTAACAAAGGAAAGTAACTATAGTATAGTTAGATGAAATGGAAAGCTCACCTCTCACTTCCATACTTAGAGAAAAAGCACATTTGCATATAATTCAATAGACAGATAGATCGATAGATAATAGAAAGACGGATAAAAATGAAACTCTCAGCAGTTCATAAAGGTTAAATTTTGTTTTCAAAGCTCAGCTGTGTTTATCCCAGTCTCTCGTGTTTAACCCAAATTTGTAATTGATTTTTTTACCATAGACGATGCAACAGCAAATTTTCGCTGTGCTTGCTACCATAACCCTAACAATGCTAAGAGCTCAGATGCTCTCAATATCTCTCTCTCTGGTTTAATATATTTTTTATTTAACCTTTCCACCTTTCTCGATGGTTGCTGCAAGAATCATGTAAACAAAAATAACGAAACACTGCTGGAAAAAAATGCATAGGAATATATTTCTATTCACACCGGTACCACCCACTTCTAAGATAGGTTATTAAAGTTGTAAGCCCGCCCACTGGTCGAATAAAATAGTAGATAAGCACGCAGAGTTGAGTAGCAACCTACCCTTCTTATTTTAACATTGGTAAATCCACATAAAAAAACTTGTTAAAACCCCTCCTACGTAATATAAGATTGGAAGGCATCCATTAAACTAGCCCATAACTCCTCCTTAAGTAGTATCCTATTAGCAAACCCCTTTGGAGGCGAGCCCCCCCTTTCTTCATATAAAAACCCTTGTAAACTGTAGATTAAGGTATTCTGAGCATATGCTGTATTTTGAATAAAGCTAAAGCCATACAGCTCCTTTCGCTCTCCGCCACTGTGTCGTACCGGGTTTCGAAGACGAGTAGGCAAATTACGTTGAATTGCTGTGAATCACTTAGGATCACACGCTCTCTTCCACAATCGAACCCCTTGCAAGAACCATCATTTAACGTCAGGGTGTACCGTGTACCAAACTACTGGCAGTCCTTTCTCACCAAGGAGGATTCCGTTGCGCCGACTGCCTGATCACCTTGACGTTGTGCCTCATCTGCCAACGGAGGGTCATTGTCATCATAGCCATAGTTACAAGACCAAAAGAAAAGAAAGCACAAACCATAACGTCAACAATTTTTGAAAAAGTAAGGCATTAAAAGTGAACTTAATGAAGGTAATTAGATAAAAAAAAGCTTGATCCAGAAACTCTTAAAGTTTTATTTTGTTTTATCCCTCGAATAAAAATTATTATTTAGAGGATGGAAAAAATGCCATTCTGACAAAATCTTTAGAACATATATTTTCGAGCTGGTGCATACATACGTGAGCAACAAGCATATCATTAAAAATGCTGTTTTCCTCAGTGTGACTTAATTATGTATTATGTGGACAGAAAACGTTATTTCACTAAATACTGGTCTACCTCTCGCTACCTGGCTTTCTAATGTAAGGTTGAGTAATGGAACTATTCTGAAAGTTACGCACTATATATCTACGTTCAATATATATATATATATATATATATATATATATATATATATATATATATATATATATATATGTGTGTGTGTGTGTGTGTGTGTATATATATATATATATGAAAAAACTCTCAAAGTGAACGTGAGTCAAAGTTATGCAGATACACCCACAAAAGGAAAAGTGAAAAACGATTCCGAGCGCTTTCGTCTATTTTTAAACACCTTTTCAAGGAATTTATCTGGAGCGGAAGTTTTGAGCAGGAATTTATCACTAAGGTGAACTAGCGTCAATCATATTTTCTGTAGATTAAAATGTTTCAACTATTTACAACACATTGATTCTAGCTTTTATTAACGCCATATAAATTAAATGGATTATATGGCATGACGTATGCGATGAGAAAGTACTCCATACCACGACTTCGGACATTTCACGATATTTGAAAATGGTGCAATTTTATATCATAGGAGATTTAGGATGTTCCGTACAAAAAAATAACACTTTGAGTTTGGAAGTTTTAGAGCCTGTGACTCAGCATGTATGAGCCAATTATGTATCGAGAGCGTTGACGCAAAATGGTACCTACAACTTTAAAATATATCATAGCGATGTCCATTAAACCAAGCCAAGTCGTCTTTTCAACTTCCCCCTCCTTTTGATCTCTCCAACACGTGGAATTAAACTTCGAGATTTTAATTACCATTCCTCTCTTTGTGAACTTGTTCACAAAGATTTTAAACTAGTAGTCTTGCCCCCAGGTTTAGGATGGATGCTTTGCCTTTGTAATCATTTACAGGCTTGACTGACCTTTTGAAGAGAACGCAACACACTTTTTGGCCCTGAGTACGAATAACAATGGGACTTTTCGGACCATCTTATGCGCAGATGGAAGGACTTCCCAAACTGAAACGTGTAGTTGAACTTGAGAAAAGTTTTGTCATATATAAGCATATTTATTTTATACGAATGGATTTAATTATAAAGTTGATACAATTAGAACAAAATTAGTTAAAAGAATCAAGAACTCGTAGTAAATTAGAGATTTGAAAATGACTAATTGACAAGTTAGAGATTAATTTGATACTATAAGCTACATTGTCATCTTGTTGTGCGGTCTAGGAAAAATGGTGTATTAGTAATAATTTTTCAAATATATTTTGAAATGAAGTAGCATGTTTAATTCTATTATATTTTATAGTCACTCTTAACTTATTAAATAAAACATGCTGCAATGAGTGTGCTTTTCTCTTTATAGCGATTAATTTGATTAATTTCTAATAGGAACAACATGGTGATTACCTTCCCTAATTAGTTTTTTTTTGTCATAAAAATAATCACGGGTTTTAAAATTGTATAATACAGTAAAGTGATATGTAATTTTTTTTAATATAATAAAATAAATTAACACGCATGTATTCATTATAAGCGTCTGCTTCATATAGCATGATATTTTTCCCATACTTAAAATAATGATACCAAATATAATTGGAATTATTATTTTCTACTTTGAGGCTTCCGTTTAGCAATTTCCTGTTTAGGAAATTTTGCCAATGACAATTATTTTATTGCCAATTGTTTCATCTAAACATTTATTACCCTTAATCTCTGTATATCCACTGATGGCTTGTTTATTTTTGATATGTCTCCTGTTGTGTTCCATAAAAATGGCTTCCAACGTCTTACATTATATGGCCATGCGTTTAATGCGATGTTAATCTTTTATGCCTGTTATGACTTTGTATGAGTTCAATACATCGTAGATAAAAGAATTAACGCAAAAATATTACACCCACTTATTTAGTTCGCACACTTGAAATCGCTGGTTCGAATATGTGGAGAAGTTGATTTTACTCTAATTAAATCAACAAAAGTTTGTAAAATGACCCAATATATCAGTCTCCCATAATTTTGAAATTTAATACCAGACTTAGTAAATGATCTATAAAATGCGATGATAAGAAATTTTTACCCATACCAAGAGCCAAAATTTATACTGAAATATTTTCAAACCATTGGATCTTATTTCCATCATCATTCCAATGGAGCTCTTCGGGTATTTATAAACACCGTTGTGAGTCATGGGACTTCCCTGGTATATTGGATCTACTCTTAAGATTGATTCAGTGTCGTAGAG
>OZ018335.1:11731009-11961009 GCA_963969495.1 Ceratothoa steindachneri | reverse complement strand
CAGACCAGAAGCTACAAACAGCCTCACTCTGCTTTCCTAACTATATCTCGGCTTTTTTCCGTGACTCTACGCGTTGATAGGTCACTTCGCCCCCCTCCCCTTCCTCACAGAGGCAACCAAGATTACTCGGAGTTCACGAGCGTGGGGCCCTCTTTAACAAGAAGCTCCCGTCACCGCATTCTTCCAGCAGAATCGTGACGGAATTGTGGGATCAGGTCGGTCCCTGGAGAACCTACATCATCGTCTCCACCCCTTATCTCCCCAGCGCCATCCGAACATCAGGTTCCAAGGTAACCCCTCCCTTTCACGTTCCCCAACTTCACCGCGAAGCTGCCAACATTACAAGTGTATAGGGATTTACATAGTTATTTACAAGCCAAGTGAGATAGCCGAGATTCACTTATTGATTTATCTCCTCAAGCACATTATTTGTATATATATATATATATATATATATATATATATATATATATATATATATATATAAATATATATATATATATATATATATATATATATATATATATATATTTTCTTGTTTAGTGTTCATTAAAACTTTATCTTCATATTGTTGTTTATCTAACTTCCTTTGGGTCGCTTACTGGCAAAGTTCATTCCAATCTCTCCGTAGCCAATCTCTAAGCACTCTAAGTCAATAAACCCATTCAGGGCACGGGCCGAACGAAGTATAAGGAATAGTACGACTACTATTCCGCATTCAGGATAATAGGATATATATATATATAAGAGTCGGGGAAAACTTCAACCACCCCTCGGCCCTTTCCTCGACATATAGTATATATATATATATACATATATATATATATATATATATATATATATATATATATATATTATATCATATTTAATTCTGGTGTCATTAGGTGTGCGGTTTTTTCCGAACCCGTCAATTTTGAAATACCCCTTTTCTAATTGCCGAGCGTCTAAGGTCAGATAAAACAAATAATAAGACATTTTAAATTTTGTTGGTGAAATAAAAATTGACCTCTTGTCCTTTTATTTATTTTTTTGTATTGTCGGTATACAATATAAAAAGGGTTAGGCCACCCTCGATAACCCTTGCTGGCAGCATCTCAACCAGCATAGTAGCTATTTGTATTTTCTTTATTTTTTTATTATTATTTTGTATATTATTTGTCACTTCCGTATAATCTGGGGTTAAGTCGTAAACATCTTTCGTGAATCAGCGGATCCGACAGCGTATCCAAGATGTCTTCCTCCTCATTTGAGATGTTCCATAAACAGGGACAAATTTTGCGCCTTTCGGGCAAGAAATTGATCGAATACGTTCAGAACGAACAAAGGAATGAACGTGAGGAAAAAGAGAAGAACAACGAACACAAGAAAAAGAGAGAGAGAAAATTCGTCAACACGAGCGTGAGGAAAAAGAGAAGAACAACGAACACAAGAAAAAGAGAGAGAGAAAATTCGTCAACACGAGCGTGAGTTAAGTAGCGATCAAGTACAAGTCAGTTCCGTCCGGTCTGGAAGTCATCAACCTCAGGCCCCGCATTGAAGCTCCTTCCTTATGGTGATCAAGATGACTTTTGCACTTACTTAACCCATTTCGAAAAGATCTTCGAAGTCAATGGGTGGGACATTGAGTCTGAAGGGGTTGGTTGTCTGCTCCGGTTGCTCAATTCTCGTCTAAGAGAAATCTTCATTGCTCTCCCAGTAGAAGCTACAATAGATTATTCATCTCTTAAAGCAGAACTCTTATCCGCGATTAATTTAAACCCCGAGTGTTACAGACAAAAATTTCAATCGGCTAGGATCGGATCCAGCCAGGACAGAGGTATCGACAGTTCGGGTTCATCCTGAAGAAAAACCTCCAATTTCGGTTGGACTCGGCTTGAGTCGGTGGCGACTTCGACTCACTGCTCTATTTTTTTTTAAAGAACCAGCTAATGGACACCCTCCCTACGGAAATCCTTGCATTTGTGCAAGATAGATGTTCCTCTTCCTTTAACGAGTGCCTCGAAAAAGCGGATCTCTACCCCACAAATCGTCACTTCTATCCTAAGGAGCAAAAGAAAAGCATTCCTCCGTCTCCTAAGAACCAAGGACAATCACAACCGAGAAAACCCCCTCATTTCGTAAAAGTCTCAGGCCCCTTTAAATCCAAAGGTAACCACCATATGAAGCAAGTAGAGGTGAAATCCCCAATTTTTAATGCTCCGTCGAGTAACCCTTACCGGAGTAACCCCATTGTATGCTTCTCTTGCGGAACCCCTGGTCACTACAAATCTCAGTGTCTACAAAACTCCCGCTTTCGCTTTGCCCCTGGACAACAGGACCACCAAGTCTCTGTAACTCTCGCTCCTGAACAGCCTACCGCGCCTACGCCTCTGCCATCTTCGTCGACCTTTCAGGAGCACCAGGTGAACTTTCTTTTTTAATAACAGTTCTTCTGGTGGGCTCAAATTCGAGTCCGGATCCATTAATGGATGTAGAGTATCCACTCTGGTGAAAAATACAGGGTGTACGTATATAGTGGTATCGGACAAGCTGCTTTCGCCCGTGGACCCACAACATAAGAAATTCGCTGTCGTACATGATTTCTTGAGAAGAGCTAATACATTCCCAGTGATCCGTTGTCACGTAAAATGCCGCTATTTTACGGGGTCGACCAACGTCGTAGCTGCCCCGATTAAGTTTTGTGCAGTGTTGGTGGGCCAGAGCGTAAAGCTCTCCCAAACTGTCGTCACCCGGAATCGGGCTGATAGAGACGCCTGCCCCCCACGTCTCTCAAGCCCCTTGCACCCAAGATTACGAGGGACTGAATAACGCCTAATTCATCAGTGCCCCAAAGGACTGCCTTTCCCTCCAACCCTTATGGGAAAAGGCCAAACGAGGAGAGACAGATTCGGTTCGTGGAGACCGAAAAGTGAGGTATGTGATAGAAGACGCTTTGCTATTTCGTACCTCCCAGGATCCAGTAGGCTCCCCGTTCAAAGCCATTTGCGTGCCTAGGGCCTACGTAGCGAAGATTTTACAAATAGCACACGAAGGTGTGTTTGCAGGACACTTAAGCCATAATAAGACCTTGCAACGCGTGTATATATATATATATATATATATATATATATATATATATATATATATATATATATCAGAACCATTTTTCAGGGTTGCCATCGATTTTACTGGACCGATACATCCCCCTTCCACCGAGGGACACTCATACGTTCTCACCCTCGTTGATTGGGCCACCCGGTTCCCTGAAACAATTGCTCTCAAAAAAATTGATAGCATCTCGTTTGCCGAGGCATTAATCTCTATTTTTTCACGGGTAGGGATTCCTAAAGAGGTCCTCTCTGACAGGGGCCACCAATTTACTTTACGTCTGAATTAATGGAGCCTGTGAGTAAGTTTCTCCAAATTAGGCCCATTTTCACCACGCCCTTTCACCCCTCTGCAAACGGTATGTGCGAGAAGTTAAACGCTACCTTGAAAAGCGTGCTTAAAAAACTGTGCCACGACTAGCCCCAGGAATGTCACCGGTGCCTGCCAGTAGCTTTATTGGCGTGTAGGGAGATTCCCCACCGAACTCTGGGATTCTCCCCATTCGAGCTTCTCTGTGGTCGCAATGTCCGAGGTCCACTGAGCATTCTCAAGGAGCTCCTCACGAACTCTTGATTGGATGAGGAACTAAGGATCTCCTACTCGTTTGTTCTGGACTTGCGTGACAGGGTATAAAAATGCTTGGAGGTTGCCGTGGAAAATTCCGAAATCAATCTAGAGAAGTATCGAACGTATTTTGATATTAAATCTAAGGCCCGAAAATTGAAACCAGGCGATGAAGTTCTGCTTATACTCCCCACGGACAACAACAAACTCCTATTCCAATAGAAAGGACCGTTCCCGGTCATAGAAGCTAGAGGGCCCGCGGATTATGTCATTCATTCGTCATCTGGCAATAAGTTGTTCCACATTAACATGTTAAAAGATATCACTGGCGAGCTTGTGTTAACAAAAATTGTTGTCTTCGACGAAGAAGGGACAATGGAATCATCCTTCCCTTAAAACCTATTAAATACTGTTCAGACAATATGCGTTGAGGCTGATAAAGATTATCCTTTGCCTGATCTACCTTTCTCCTCTTTTCCTCTTTAAGACTTGGCCACCTCAGTCGACGTGAATCTTTACCTCGGTTCCATGAAGACATCTCAGATTGTCTCCAGGATGCTCTACACAATTCGAGCATGACATGTCTCTCACCACGACTGAGCCAATTAGGAGTACACCCTACCCTCTTCCAATCCACCTTCGCAAGGCCTTCAGCGAAGAAGTCTAGAACATCCTTAAATTAGGAATAATTGAACCCTCCTCGTCGGATTATTGTGCCCCGGTAGTGATGGTAGGGAAGCCGGATCAATCTTTTAGTATGTGCGTAGATTTTAGAAAATTAAATGCTGTCACGGTATTCGATGCCGAGCCCATCTCTTTTATCGAGTAGAACCTGCACTTATTTGAGAAGGCCAAGTACATTTCTGAAATAGATTTGTACAAAGCCTACTATCAAATCCCGCTTCGGAAATCCATGAGGAAGATTACCGCATTTCCCACCGAAAAAAGGTTAATGGAATTCACGCGTCCCCCCTTTGGTTTAGTCACTGCCTGAAGTAACTATAACCGGATGATGCAAAAAATTGTAGATGGGTTGAGCAATGTCTCTTTCTACTTTGACAACGTATATGTTGCCACACGCACCTGGAATAAGCACCTTCAATCCCTTCGCCCACTCTTAAACCGGCTTAGGATCCACAGATTGACAATCAAGCCGCCCAAGTGCCACTTTGCTCATAACACTATCTCTTACTTAGGGTTCAAAATAGGAGAGGGACAATTAGCCCACCAAGAGAACAAAGTTAAGGCAATAGAAGGCATGACACTCCCTAAAACCAAGAAATAGCTTCGTTCGTTTCTTGGCTCCGTCTCCTTCTATCCGTGGTTCATCCCCCAATTCTCTTCCATAGCGTCACCCGTCACTGAACTTAAAAAGGACGCACCAAACCCCACGAAATGGAATCTCCCCGCGACTGCCAGTTTCGGCGAGTTGAAAGAAAAATTGGTCTCCACTCCTATCCTCCGTTTACCCAATCCCCAAACAAAAAATTGCCATCTGAACTGATGCCTCTAATCTCGGCATTGGGTGCGTTTTATTACAATATAAGGAAGAAGGAACCCCATTTTTAGTGGCATACGCGAGCCGGAAGCTGTTGGTTTCCAAAAGAGCATATGCTACTATAGAACTTGAAGCTTTAGCAATCATTTATGGCATTCAAAAATTTAGGATGTACTCGAAAGACCTTTTTCCTTCGATACGGACCATAGGCCACTAGCCTACTTATAAATTTGTAAAAGTCAGAATGGCAGACTTATGAGATGGTCCCTTTTATTGTCAGAATACCAATACAATGTATCTTACGGAAAAGGAACGGATAACGTCATTGCTGATAATTGATCACGCAATCTGATAGACGAAGGCCCTAGTTTGGCGACTAACCGGAACTGTCCGGCCATTTTTATTTATTTTTTTTGTATATATGTATGTTCTAATTTTTTTGTATGCCTACTTATTCCTGTAATTTCAAAGACCTTGTGGCGAAATAGTGCCATTTCATTATGTTAATTTCTTTTTGTGTGTTTCGCGTATGTGTGTTTCCTGGGATCTCATTTTAGCTATACGAGGAGCGGTCGAAAAGTTTTGCAATTCAGATATAAGGAAACGAGATATGAGAAGTGTTTTATTATTTTTAAATATAACTAGCCTCGACTTCAATGCACTTGCGCCACTTTTCCCTGAGGCCTTGAATTCCCAACAATCAGAAATCTCCCGACTGCTATTCAATCCACTCCTGGACGGCGAGCTGGACATCTTTATCGTCCCCAAACCGGCGTCCACTCAGTGCAGCCTTGAGCTGGCGGAAAAAAGTAGTCACTAGGGGCCAGATCTGGACGGTAGGGGAGATGGTTGAGCTCCTCGAATCAGTTTGTGCAACTCTGGTCTTGTGGACAGGGGCATTGTTGTGGAGGAGCAGGACACCGCGTGTCAACTTGCCGCGCCGCTTTTGACGGATGCACTTCTTCAACCCAGCCAGTTCCTCGGCGTAATATTGGCCTGTGATGGTCCTTCCACGAGGCGCATAGTCCACCATCAACACTTCCTCAGAATCCCAGAAGATGGTGGCCATGATCTTCCCGGTTGAGGGTTGGGTCCGGAACTTGATGGGAGTCGGAGAGCCCATGTGCTTCCAGGCCATGCTTTCGAGCTTGATCTCGGCATCCCAGTGATGTACCCACATTTCATCACCTGTCACTATGCGTGACTCGAATCCTGCCGGGTGTTGGTTGTACAGGAGCAGCAGCTCTTCCGAACTTTCACGACATTGAAGTCGATCATGGGGCGTGAGGTTTCGTGAGGTTTCTAGGGACCCAACGGGCAGATACCTTGGTCATGGCCAAATTGTCATAGATGATGTTGATAACACTTCCATGGGATATTCCGAGTTCTCGCTCGATTTCTTTGACCTTCACCCGTCGATTTTAGAGGACCATCCTCTCCACACGGGCCACATTGTCCTCGTTGGTCACGTCTGACGGGAGTCCTGGACAAAGGTCATCTTCAAAGGACTCACGACCATGGCGGAACCTCCTATTCCAGCGAGCAATGGTTGCATAGCAATAGGCGGTGTCGGTTTACACTGCAACCATGCGTTCATGGATCTCTTTTGCATTCTTGCCTTCTTTAGTTAAAAATTTGATCAGTGCGCGGTGCTCAACCTTTTCATTGTTGAAATATTTGTGACTGACGATCTGCGATCAGCTACTGCTTCTTAAATAGACTAGGCAGGAGCGTGCAGCTGAAGATCCTGACTTGTCACAACTTGTCCGAACACCCCCCAAAACTGGCCATCCCGTTCCTCTGTTTTGCGCTACCGATTCGCAAAACTTATTGACCTCCCCTCGTAGATTGTAACTGCGAGTAGGTTATATCTTGTGACATTATCCCTCGTTCCACTTAAGAATAATGTCCCCTCGGAATAGGTAGAGATGTAGGAGAATAGCATAATGCACCCACATTTTTCCACCTCCCTTCCGAGCGGGCCGGTTATCAAACCTTCCCTTTCCGGCCCGATATCTAATGGTCTCCCGCCAGAAGAACCCGCCGACCATTTTAACTAACCACGGCGTTCCTTCCTCGACTGGTTATCGAGGATATATATATATATATATATATATATATATATATATATATATATATATGAGTCAGGGGAAACTCCGACCACCCCTCGGCCTATTCCTCGACAGTAATTATTACTACTAGAATACTACATATTCCTAACTTTATCGAAAAGTACTGCTCCATTTTATGTAGGCATTCACCACTTCTTACAATTTTAAGCAAACACCAAAAAAATTGAACTAGGAAGAACGAGGAAACGTGAGATTGAAGCTTTCAAGTCATTAAACTAATATAAATGTTTTTTAAAACATCGAACTCCACTCTCCATTAAAAATAATACTTAATTTCAGTAAAAAAATGTCATAGTGAAAATTATTCTTTGTTTTACTAGCTTGATACTTATGAAAACTCTTTTCAAAATTATTTTTAAAATTCTATAAGAATTGGTATTAAAAATTTCATTAATATAATAGATTTAAAAAGTAGAATTTTTTTTAAAATTAATGGAAGTCGCTGAATTTTTAAGGCATCTTCTTAATCGATCGGTGAAAAAAATATTTGTCAATCCCTGGTGTAGATTATTTTGCTCAAAGCTCTTATATATTTTTTCTAGTCGGAAGTTGTTTACACAATCAAACTGGTTTTTTTTTTACACTGATTCTTTAGGTTACAAGGCGTCAATAAACTTCCATAATTTAGAGTAAGACTTTTTAATATATATATATATATATATATATATATATATATATATATATATATATATATATATATATATATATATATATATATATATATATATATATATATATATATATATATATATATATTCTGAGGGACCTAAGCAATCCTTCCACGTTAGTATTTGTTCTCGGCATAACATTTACAGTCGATTCAAATACATTTCACAATTTGATAATAGGGGATAAAATCTTCTTCTCGACCCACGGTCTCTCCCCTCTCTGATACAATTTGCCTAGAAGTATGAAACAATTTTTTACGGAACCTTTCGAATATGTACAAGTTCTTACAACCCTTCTATAACGCCATTGAGTGGCAGGAAGTCAACAGCATGGAAGTATCGGAATTTTAATCTAAACTGATCCTCTTCATCATACTGTCTCTGTGAACGAGCTCGCAGTACTATATGGACATGTATTTTTTGTTAAATTAAATAGACTACTGGTAAAATCCGCATTACGAAGAACATTTTGCAAAGAATTAATTACACTCTCCTTAAATCTACAACCATATGCTTCAAGTGCTAATTTTGTACAAGATTTTTTTTCCCCAGAGACAAGAAGCGGCTATAAATGTGCTACGATTTGTCGGGAAGTAACGAAGTGTCGCGGGAAACTAAAGTCTTCATTTGTACTATTTAACTGATATTACAAATTGGAGCTTCATTTAAAGATTTCATGACCATTCCCTTCATTTGATACGAATATTAACAATTCGAGGCATATATTTAATTTCACTGTCGTATTGAAGAAATGCTGATCTGCATTAATCCTATCTGGAATAAAAAATCCATGGGGATTTGTAGGAATTGGGTATACTTACTTATACTTCGTCTCCAGCGTCGGATAATCCTACTTCTAGATGATATAGCGGAGTGTTTTGCAAGAGCACACTGATTCAAGTTATTGACTTCATTTTTTTTATGACCACACTCCATGGGCTTTGAGTATAGCAATTATTTTATTTTTTACTCTCTAAATTTCATACAAACGTGCGACCAAGACCTCTCCTCTGCTTTCGTCACCATTGATCACACTGTCCTCCTTGATCGTGTTCACACTTTCCTTGGTCCCTCGGGCACGGCACTTGATTGGTTCCGCTCATACCTCTCCTCCCGCACTCAGTCGGTCGCGCTCGATAACCTCTCCTCCGAGCCCGCGCCCATTCATTTTGGGGTGCCCCAGGGTTTCGTCCTTAGTCCCCTCCTCTTTCTCATCTACTTACTTCCCCTTGGCACCCTTCTTCGCAATTTGGGCCTGTCTTTCCACTTCTATGCTGATGACACTCAGGATATACCAATCCTCATCCCCTGTGTCTTTCTCTCAATCAATTACCAAGCTCCTTTCAGCCTACACCTACATAAACGAATGGCTGTCTGCCAACTTTCTCAAACTTAACCACGATAAAACTGAAGTTCTCCTTGCTGGTACCGCTTCGATGGTGGAGTAATCTAAAGCTCTCTTCCCTGCCTTAACCTTGGGGAAACCAATGCCGCCTTCTCTAATACCATCAGTAATCTTGGTGTTATTTTCGACGAGCCGCTCTTGTTTAAGCCGCACATCCATCGTATCTGTAAGTCTTCCCTCGGCTTGCTTCGCAACTTTTCACGTAGTCGATCCCATTTTGATCGACGAGGTCTTGAGACTGCTATTCATGTCTTCGTCACCTCACGCTTAGACTACTGCAATTCTCTTCTAGTAAATCTCCCTTCTTCGTCACTTCGCCCCATACAACTAGTTCAAAACTATGCCGCCCGGCTCCTCCTTCGCTGCCCCCGGTTCTCTCCTTCGATACCTCTATTACAGAAGCGCTACTGGTTACCTATTCGCTTCCGTACCCACTATAAGATTCTTCTTATCACCTAAAAGGCCCTAAACCTCGATGCTCCACCTTATCTCTCGTCTGCCCTCTCCCGTCGTCAAACTCTTCGGGCACTCCGGTCTAACCTAGTTCTCCTCCTGAATACTTCTCGTTTCTTCTCAGTTTGTGTTCCTAGACTCTGGAATGCTATTCCTGCCGAAGTCCGATCCTCTCCCTCCCTCGCTACTTTTAAACGTCTCCTGAAGACTCATCTCTTGAGAATTGCCTTCTCTCCCATGTAAACTTTCTCTACACTCACTACACAACCTGCGCTCTGGGAGGGCTAACAGCCCTGAAGGGCACATTATAAATACCTATTATTATTATTATGCCCTCCGAAACTCTTAAGAATAGCATAATTTTCTTCGTCTATGTTGGTGTGTATCATAGTTTAACAACCAATTTTCACAAATCAAATATTGCTTCCAACCATTATCATTTTGTTTATGTTCGATATTTGTATATATATATATATATATATATATATAGAGAGAGAGAGAGAGAGAGAGAGAGAGAGAAAGAGAGAGAGAAAAAAAAGAGAGAGAGAGAGAGAGAAAGAGAGAAAGAGAGAGAGAAAAAAAGAGAGAGAGAGAAAAAAATCACAAAGTATCGCGTGAGAAAATAAAATGAAGTTTCCAAGTACTCTTGAACTTTATTACATGTTCATTATCAAGGAATGGCTAAAACAACAGAAAAGTTCAATATGTACATAAATAAAGAAAAGTGGAGAGAGAATGCCAGAAATAATTAATTAAACCAATTGTGGAATAAAATAACGGCTTATAAAAACCAAGTCTGCTGACCAAATTCGCGTGCTCTCACTTAGTTTGATTCATGACCTTACGACCTACTAAACTTTCAATAATTCCCGTGGTAACCTTGGGAGGACTTTGGCAATTATATCATTGGAAGGGGAATGTAAATCAACATGAAGGTCTCAGATTTCGTTAGAATCGGCCCAAAATTTACAATGTTATTACACAAAGAACAAAAAAGCAAAACGGAGACAGACGGACGGACCGACCGAGCGACAGACAGACAGGCATAATGAGATCTAAAGTTGTCCGTGATTCAAAATAGGAGAAGCAAAAAGGAACAAAAAAGGGGGATAAATATAAAAAAGTTCATAAATGCTAGGTAAATTTAAATATGAAAAGTCTGCCCAGAGGTTTTGGAAATAACCCCTAAAACAATAAAGAAGGAAGATAAGATCACAAAGGAAGATTAAAATTCGAGTTTTTAATTATCATTTCTCTCTTTGTGAACTTTATCGCCAAGGTTCTAAACCAGTAGTCCTGCCCCCAGGTTTAGGATGGATGCTTTGCCTTTGTAATCATTTACAGGCTTGACTGACCTTTTGAAGAGAACGCAACACACTTTTCGGCCCTGAGTGCGAATAACAATGGGACTCTCGGACCATCTTATGCGCAAATGGAAGGATTTCCCAAACTGAAACGTGTAGTTGAACTTGAGAAACGTTTTGTCATGTATAAGGATATTTATTTTATACAAATGGATTTGTTTAAAGAGGTGATACAATTATAACAAGTATAATCATATATTTGTTAAAGGTAAAGATAAATATAACAGAAAACAGGGACCGACGGACCGACCGACGGATGGACCGACCGACAGAGAGACATAGTGAGATATTAAGTTGCACGCGACTAAAAATAGGAGGAGCAAAAAGGAACAGAACAAGGTTTGCTGACCAAAAAGTCACGTGCCCTCACTTATTCTGATTTATGTCCTTACGACTTTCAATAATTCCTAGAGTAAACTTGAGAGGACCTTGGCAATTCTGTCATTCGAAAGAGAATGTAAACACCTTAAGGCTTTCAAATTTCGTCAGAATCGGGCGAATAGTTATGATGTTATTGCCCTTCCGAATAATTCATGGGCTAACCTTGGGAGGACTTTGGCAATTATATCATTCGAAATATAATGCAAAACAAAGTACGAGGTTTCAAATTTTGTTAGAATGGTCCTAATACTCATGATGTTATTGCCAAAAGAAATTAATTCCCTGGTTAACCTTGAGAGGACTTTGGCAATTATATCATTCGAAAGAGAATATAAAACAACATAAGGGTTTCAAATTTCGTTAAAATCTGCCGAAGATTTACAATGTTATTACAAAAACAAAACAAAAAGCAAACCGGAGACCGACCGACCGGCATAGTGACATGTAGAGTCGCTCTCGACCAGACTAGCACGACACTAAAAATGACATACTACCTAAGCAACGTAGCCCCAAAATACCACACAAGTCAAAAACATGGAACTATTCTCAACAGAAAAAAATGTTAGAAGAAAACAGCAAAATTATAGATTTTGCACCAGATCGTCAACAACTATTTTCCTAGAAGCCATCCATATACAAGAAACAAAAACAAATATAACATTCAATTTAATTCGAATGGAATACTGCCAAGGGTTAGAATTAGGAGCTGAACTACGATGGATACTTCATAGTTTACAATTATACATGTACGACCTGCCACAGTCTTTATGTAGGCCAAACTGGCTTACAACTCAAATGCAGGATCGCAAAGCATTTAGGTTTGTCTCATAGGAGTGGTATTTCCATCTCTAAACCTGGTGCCTCTTCCATCAGGCAACATTCTGAGTATCACCATCATCCTCTTAATTCTAATTCATTTACTATATTATCTTCAGCCTTAACTTCTCTCGATTTGAAAATCTTAGAGTCACTGTATATCAAAAAATAAATCCAAACCTAAATAATTACTCCTCCTCAATTAAACTATTCACTATATAACCAACCAACACTTCAATAAATTAACTAGCCCACCAACCAACCGAACAAATCTCGTTGGTAGTTTTATATCTTTAATTAGTTGATTTCTCAACTCCCACGATAAAGGTTAGTCACTTTGGTTAATTCATTCTGATTTTTTTCGTTTTTTTTGTTGTTTTTTATAATTTAATATAATAAGTTATTTTATTTTTACTCCAGTAACTTTTAATATGTGATATTCAAGTAAATTTATGGTTATAATTTTACTTCTTTCTATTATTTTTTTAAAATCACACTGGGTAGTATTAATTAATTCTATATATTGTTATTAGTGTTTTTACTTTAATTTTAATAATTGTCAATTTTATTATTTTTACTTGTCTTCATCCGCTTTTTTTAGCCATTATATGATGCATTCATTAACTGTTATCGATTAATGTTCCTTCTCCTTCTCATTAGTCGACACAGTCGCTGTAGATGGTCCTAGCAAAGGTCCGAAACGTCCGGCCAATAAATGATTAGTGTAATCACCTGGGTCTTCATATTCCTGATATATATATATATATATATATATATATATATATATATATATATATATATATATATATATATATATATATATATATATTTATATATATATATATATATAGTGTGTGTTCGGGCTAAATTTGACGGTTTGCATAAAAGAAAAGCAAACGCATATATCCTAGACCATACTAAATGTATTTTACAAATTTTAAACTATCAACTAGATTAGGACTGATAGATAGCAGTTTACTCAAAATAGCTGCCCTCAGCTTCCACTATTTCCCTACGGCCTCACGACGGCTCCGAAACACTTCCTTGATCTTAGCCTCCAGGTCGACCGTGGATTTGCAGGCAGAGGGGTTGGTCTCTTTTTCAACCGCGCCTCACACATATGTAGTAATCCATAAAATTAAAATTGGGAGTTCTAGTGTGACAGTAAGTGGAGCTAGTGAAGTCGTAGAAATTCTCAGATCCCACTTCTGACTCTTTCCGGATTTATGGCCTTCAAAAAGCAATCCTCTCCTGAAAAGGGTTTGACCACAATCTCCAGCAGCTCCACATGGTCGTCTAAAATCAGGCAAAGACCACACTAAAAAATGTGAGGTGGCATTCCGTTACTCTTACTGGAGACACACACAGATAATCCCAGTTTGAAAGAAAGTGGTCTTCAAGATACGTGGAACGTTGCATGAAATATAAGCAAACCTCCTACTGTTCCTGGTGTTTTATGTCTGGTCGTGGCAGAAGTTCTTTTCATCTGAAAAAAAAACCCAGATCATTCGCGGTTTAACAAGATCATTGTTTTAGTCAAGCAGTTTTTGTTGGCCATGACTGTCAGAATTCGTCCCTTGAGCCTCTTGAAAGAGTAGTAGTAAAGGTTCTTACTCCGGGCCAGATTCATGGTGGTAAGTCCAACTGGCATCTCTCTCTCGCCAAAGCGCTGATTCCTTTGTTCGGGTCTTCCATCCCTTTGTCCTGCAATTATTAGATGATTTCCGGCGTGCAGACGTAGTCAGAACACCTACTGTGTTCCTTTCTGCTGGCCACGGCTTTGTAGTCTTCGTTGAAGCTGCCCATATCACGCCTTACCACTTTTACAGTGTTCACAGAGCATTAGTCATGATGTGGGCATTTTGATACCCAGCGCGAATCATCATGATGCAAGTAAACCTTTTCAAATATTCTGATAGCTTCCGGTCCTCCGCGTCAGCCAACCTTTTCTCAACTAAAACTTTCCTCTGTATGTTATCCAACCCCATTGCATGTTCACCCATACATCAATATGTTCCTGAAGAAATAAGACATTTAAAATCGTCAACGTAATTCATATATATGTATAAAGGGGTGCAAACTCGAATGCTAGACTCTATCTGAAGATATATACAATTGTATAAGTCGAATTAAGATTACTAGATGAGGGAGAGTTTAAATTATTTTAGACTTAAACTATCTAGTTGGTGATTTTGGATTTAAACGCACCAACGATATAAATTTATTTATATCATATATAAATGTCATTTGTATTTTAAATTAGATAATCATATACCTAATGTATTAAATGTATATACATGTTATTATTAATTATTTTCAATAGATCGGAGCGAAAATTCTTAGTACGGGTGCGAAATGTGTGCAAATTGCCAGATAGCCAAATGGCCGGCCATTTGCACAGAGTGCCTGTCTACCAAATAAGAAAAGGCTTGGGTGAAGAAGAGGCTCTTGCAGGAGCTCCGAAGGCAGCAATCAAGGGGGTAGAATGTAGAGCAGAAGGCAATATGAACCCACTATGTGTATCCTATTAAATATTAACTTTATTCGCCAATTTTACCTCTATCATTAACAACGCGCTTCCAATTCTTAAAATGCAAATGGACGCCTCACTTAAAGAAGAGTTTGATGAAATATAAACTTTAACATCACTCCCCACCTCCTCCATAACTTTTTGCATTGAAATGATGTTGCATTAATGGAAATAAATCATAACTAGGTGGTAGAAGATATCTATGTTAAGGTGAAATTCTCAATTTAGGTCAATTATCATTTCTTTGGTCACACATTCCATATGTGGACGACCATTGCCATGAACTAGAATTAATCTCGCTTCCAGTCATCACTGATAAGAGGTCCAAAGTGACTCTATATTACAAGGAATTCTTTAAGAGTGTACTATTTACTGGAAGTTTAGACTATTCTAAACCTTTGTTCATATGTCTTATTCAAAACGATAGTAATGTCTTTAAATCCCCTCAAAATGTTAAGTACCGCTCTAATCAAAGAATACATACAAAAATAAAAGAAAAATAAACCTCTTTTAACTATACTTCGATACTAGCATAAAGTCATATATTGTCACTATATTGCATAGCAAAAATGGTCAAATAACCCTTTTTTTATACATTTTTATGCTATTACAATAAGGAAAGTTTGCGCAATTCTTCTCCATTTACGCCATTGTAATGTGCATTATATGCGTTTTAATCCATCCTTGAAAACCACTGGAGGGATGGTCGAGGCCAAACAAGAGAAAACAGCAGTGAAAAAACAAAACAAAGAGAAATAAAACATCCCCCGATTCTTAGATTACATTACACCAAGAGCGAACGTGCCAGGAACGATGGGAAACAAGTTTCCACACGCAATTTTCTTTTGTTTTCTTACATAACTCGAAAGAAAGGCAGTGAAAATTAGGGTTTCGTCACTTTCTTTTACATTTTATCGATGAGATACTCCGAGCTTTCAAAGGCCACTGGATATATTTATGAGGAAACAACGAAGAGTTGGGTGTTTTTATAGAAAGAGGAGAAATACGAAGTAAATATTTAAAAATTTACAAACTTTAGCGAAAAATGAATAACTATTTCTCCCTGTTAGTAATATATTTTCCTGTATATATACCAAAGATAAATTAAAATTGAATAGTCAAATTTTTCTTAGTTCTTGAAAAAAATTAGAGTAACATAAAGGACTTTAATTGAACAACAACAATGATTTTAATAGGGATAAGTTTGATACAAGTTTATTCATTAAAGGAGTTGAAATCATAAAGGGTTTAAATTGTGTTTATAATCCTGTATTTTTTAACTTCTACCCACACCCAGCTCTTCACCCTCAGACAACAAAAAAACTAAATTGCTCAGTTTTCTTAAAGAGGAAGGATTTATAAGACAAGTTAGATGAATAGAAAAAGCCCCCCCTCCCCCCCAAAAAACACAATAAAATATTAGGTTATAGAGAAATTAATTTCGTTTCTTAAAAGAAACTAAAATAATGTTTAATATACAAATAAAATGATACATGTATTCAGCAAAGTTTTTTCCTCGTTATTAACAATGGTCTCCCATCGTTTAACTCAGGAGTGGTATAGGACTCTTAACGAATTCACTCAATGTGGCTGAAATATATGATTTAATATCCTTTTCTACCTCCTTTATATCAAAACTGGTTAGGTAGTGTAATAACTTGACCCAAGATCCGCTGATAATTATTGATGATAATGGAGAATTTACGAAGCTAATTCACTAATTTATTCTTGTGTCAAACGTGTAGGAGTGCCTTTTCATGGAGGACAACCTTTGGGTTTACCAGTGAAGAACATTTTTGTTCAAGTGATTTGTTTAAACGTTGTAAATGTTGAACATATTGTTCATTATTGAGGAGCCTATAATGCATACCTCCCTTCATATCCATATAAATGAACAACATAACCTTGTTTTGGTGGCGACCGTATCTTAAGAGTAAGATTTTTTGGGGGGTTTGCTCTTAAGCTATTGTTTTACCATCAATCTGCTGGTTGTTAAAAACCAAACCTCCTTATACTGATCACCTTCTATATTCAATGCCAAAGAATACTTGGTGGTTTTTTGTCCTCAGTCTTAAATAAGTCAAAACAAATAAATCCTCTGTGAATACCTCGAATAAAACAATATTAGGACTTACTCTACCTGACTCGATGATCCATTTTACGACCAAACACTTGTCTTATTTTATAGAATAGTTCGCCTATTAAACTGAAAATGGGGGCTTGGAGTGGTAGAATAACATATTTAGCCTATAAAGATACTCTAATGAAAGTGTTTGAGGTTGAGTCCTATAAATGATTATTTCTCCCAAATTTCCTTGGCCTGATATTAGCGAGTGCTATTTTCAACGGTAGCAAGACGAGTTGTAGGGAATATTCAGTATTCAGAATGGCATTACACTAACAGCAAAATAAAAGCGTTTTACTGGGTTTGACACTTAACTCTGCGATTAAATATACCTTTCGAAAAGGCCACGAATACTAAATCCCTCTAGTGATAAAGGCAATTTTTTATTTCATAATGAAGTTTACCTTTTAATTTAATTTTGTTTAACAAAAGTTATGAAAACAATTATAAAACAGTTTAAACTGAATAATGTAAAATTGGCATGAGCCCAAGTTATATGCAATAAAAATTATCCAATTCCTATTAAACTGAGCCCATTTGCCGTCTCAAATGATTAAATAAAAGGAAGGTTTCTCAGGGGAATTTGGGCACCGTAAAGATTACAGTGACATATAGAAGAAAAACTCATAAAGTTACCAATATGTGAAATAAGCGTGGATAGAGGGAATTAAGTAATCATTGTTAACATCCTGTTCCTTTGAGAACAGGATACAAGGCCCCTAACACCCACCTATTCCAATAAATATCAATTTGATTTCAAAATATATCCCCCCCCAGGATAATCCAAGAAAGAACAAAATTAAAAACAATAAAAATATGTTGGCGAATACATTGTTTTCGTCTCTGCGCCCCCCTTCCCCTATCTTGTTTTTTAATGGGAGTGAAGCCATTTTCTAGAAATCCTATAGTGAACAATGAAAGGTCAGAGTGTAATATTAATTATATTAGTGTACATATACCTTCAAAAATTAAGACAATGTTCAAGTAATAATAATAAGTATCAGTAGTTTCAATTATAATAATAAAAATTATGGATTAGTTGAACTTTATAACTCGAAGTCAATTTTTTGAAAGTTAATACAAGAACAAAGTAAATCCTCATTATTAAATTTGATAATTACAACTGTACCCTTATAACAACCATCCAGAGATCATAAACTTTAGGACCTAAAGGAACTGTACGTCTTTTTTTAGAACAGTTCAGTCGGTTTTTTTTAGTAATTCCGTCCCAATGTCTTTGAAAGAACAATGTTTGTCTGTTCAAACATAGAGGATCACGAGTTCGTTCACTGGATCTTTGGGATCTTCATTAGCCTTTCTTTTCTCATTATTTATTATTGTGTTTTTACGCGCAAAAAAATCCGAGCTCTTCAGCAGAGTGGGTTTCGGTTTCTTGCCATTCAGAAATTACGTAGAAGGTAATTATTAAACTCTGTAACGGTTAATTTGTAATCATGTATGGTCAACTCACCTGATACAGACCTGTATTAGAGTAAACTATTTTTATCCTATTACCCTAACGTACCCACAAATGGATTTTTTTTTCTTTTGTATTTGATTTACGCCTTGGTACAATTTTGATCTTAGAGTTTTGCATAAGTCCTATTCAACCCGTATTTAAGGTTACGAAAGCAACGAGGCGCCTCGACACTATCATGCTCTCATCGGGGAAGTTCCTCTTCCAGGCTAAGAATTTGACTATCCAATAGACCAATTTGACAACTTTAAAAAGAACTGTATCAATTGGATATTTTTGCACTCCTGCCATCACAGAATACAGGGGCGTTTTCATCCACTCTTTATGGTAGATTATAGTAGTTTTTTTAATTAAATTGCGATGTACACAGCTATAAAATGCAGTTACGATAGCAATGGTAACCTTACTTGACACTGTAGCGTTCTCACCTGTGGATGGGGGCGTTCCTCGACCATGCCAAGCAAGTACATGAATTGCAGTTTTATTTACAAAGTATAGTCAAGTTTATTTACGAATCTCTTCTTGCTACTATTCGTTCTCGCCACTTTTGGCCGTGTGTTTCTATTTATTCGTATTTTATTCTTGCTTGTTCCTATCCCCTGGATTTTCCCCGTCTTTGATATTGCCCTAGTATGATTATTCACTCTGCTTTTCATTCTCGATATCCTTTAGTATGATTAAAGTAAGCTTTCAATTGATTCTTACTGGTCATTTTTCATAATAACTCTTTTGAAGCCGCCTTTCTCTACCGATCTAACTTTTCCTGAAAGACGGACTATCCCCTAATTTGCTTTTATTCTGAATATAAACTCATTCTTAAGTTCATGGAAGAGAGGATAGTGTCTGAAACCCACGTGTTTCTTGGTCTCAGCCCGAAATTAATGAATAAAAAAGGACGGATAAATTCAATAGAGACATTTGTGTTATTTGAAATTCAAAGTATTTTTAGCCCACCATAGCTTTGATGGTATCTCCAATATGGCATTTCAGTTCAGTACGAGTGGATTTTTTTTATTTTTAGAGGGTGGCTTCATCTGCATATACGTCCGGTTTGTATTGCTTAAAGTGTGTGAAAGAGGAGAAGTTTCCTGCGTACATCCTGATATATGGCAGAGAACTTTCGGATAAGAAGCGGATAGAAAGATGAGGGCTAAAAGAGTTTGTTCTATTGGGGAAAGAAAGACATTCTAAAGCAATGACCAGGGGGTGCTCTCGTATCATTCCTAGTCCACATTCATGAAATGTTTGTATTTAAATCGGAAAAATCCACTCAACTAGTGTGAAAGAAAAATGGATTTCTTTAATTAAACTAACCACTAACCTATTGTGGAAAGAGAAAGACTTAAAGACCCCTGTCCATTGAAATTGAATGCCTTCTCTCAGAACTTAAGTTCTGTTAGGTTCCCCTTTTATCTATCCTTGCTCACTTTTAACTTCTTTCTCATGTCAATATCCTTGAGCACAAATCCTAGTGGTGAAGAGATAAGTATTATATACAGCTCTTAATAGGATAAGTTGGTACATAACAGTTTGAGTAGGATACTGTTTTGCAGGTCTCTTTGAAGGGTTTTTGACATTATATGTAGCCTTTTTCATGGCACGTGACCGTACTGGTTTGATAATTATGACTAAAGGCAGATAATCAAATTGTTCCTTGTAGCTCTAAATATTCGGAGTTCTACTCTTGGATTTGGTCATCCAATGTTTAATATCCATTTAAAGACAAATCGATATTCCTTAAAGTTCGGCTTCCAGCTTGTTTTTCTTACACTTTTTCGAGTATAATTCCAAAAATCTTCAGGTGTTTACATTTATCAGTGTAGAACATATTCTATAAAGAACAAAAATCGCTTGGCTCTTTAGCAATCAACATTTAAACGAGGATATCCTACTGCCTGCAATTTGAAAAATGCGCTAAATTTAAACGCCAATAATGTAATTTCCTAATTAAATTTTTTTATTATTAAAATGATAAAATAAAGCATACAAATTAAACCTTAAAGTCAATTCTTCAATTCCTCTAGAAGTATTTTTCTGCTATAATGAATTTTCAAAGTAAAAAAACAACTAATATCTGGCCAAGTTAATAACTTAAAAGTTTCAGTAAAACAATACAGGTGTTTTTGTTCTGGTAATAACCATTTGTAACGAATATTGGATACAGGGTATCTTTTTAATTTAGAAAAAAATTAACACATCAATTTTCTTTGCGTTTGAATTTGACAAAAAATAGAATGGAAAGCTGTCAAATGGTGAGAGTTCAGACACGTTACAAATGCAATCAGAAATTACACCAAAATACATTTAAACTGGACTCTTTATTTTTTATCGTCGGGAATCAAAAATTACTATCGTCTATTATGTTAGCTTTACAGGTATTCTGGAGTCGCAATAACCATAATAATATAAATAATAAAAATGGTTAAAACACTTATCAATTTTGAAGAATCATAATGTATTTTCTTTTCTTTTTTCGTGATTTTTATATAAAAAAAGCTAGTCCCTTAATTCTATTTTAAGTATTGTAAGGTTTTTGGCCGTTTGTATTTTACACGCAATCGCAGCACATCAGATACAAATATCTCCCAATCTCTGTTTTTACTGTTCGGTAAAGTTGAAGATAAGCTGCCCGGCCGCGATTGTGCTTTCGTCCTTTGTTCCAAAATCTTTCGTCGTACTAGTTGTTCCTGAGCGCCAGCAGAGCGAGCGGGGGAGGTATGTGGAGGGCGGAGCCCCCTTATATAGTAACTTATAGTCAGCTCGAAACTGGCTTCCAGTAACCAAAAACATATACGAATAACCGAACGCATATACGCATAATCTATAAATAGAAATTAGCAGCCGAGGAGCTTATCTTCAACCTTTCCCTGTTCCCATCTCTCGTACATTCGACACATCTAGTCTTTTATTATATAATTCCAGGTAGAGCTAGGGATGGGAAATATGCTCTAAAAGCGTCTGCCATACATTTTTCGAGTCTTCTCGATAGATTTGGTATTTTTAGACGTTGTTGGATCCAAAGGCATACAATTTTATTGTTATGCTTTGCATGAATTTTCACACATCCATGACTTACGCTCTTCATTTTGAGAATGAATGAGACAGGCATCGACACTGCTATATAGGAGACATAACTGCCACCTTCTGGTATTCTGGCTGCCGGAGTATAAAGGGCAAATTTGATCAAATGCTTCAACGCCTCTCTCGTTACTATTATAGCAGTCATTCACTTCCTGCTTTCCATTGGGAAGTATTATAAATATACTGTGCATTGAAGACGGCCAGTACACTTTTAGATTTGAATCAAAATAGAATCCAATAGTACCTTCCTTTGGTCCTGTCTTAGTCTTCATCTGGAATATCACTTGTTGGTTGGCCTCACACAAAGTGCTAATAGTTTTAGGGCGCAATTTCGACGTGAATCTTCTTATAACTGGATAGTCGTAAACCAGTTATCAGCAGTGAAATTCTTGTTTGTATTGAAATAGGGCGTGGCAACTTCTTTGGTACAATAATGTTCCAAGTGAATTCTCTTACATTATGATAGCACTTCTAAAATATTTTCTAAGTAGGGGCTTTTTTATTTCACATCGCACATAATTATAAATTTTACTCCGTACTTAGCCAGTTTGGGGGACATACTCGTACATGGGCAACATACATCTTCCTGGAAAACGAAGAATATGATCATCTACTGTAAGATTTACTCCGGAAGTTTAACCCTCTGTGCAATTCTCCATAAAATGATCCCACAGATCTTTAGTGGCTGCAAACCTATAGGATAGGGGTGGTTCTTTCAATTCTAGTTATCAAACCATCATGGCAAAGATACCTCGGTAAAAATAAAAAGTGTCTCGGCTGGCTAATAAATGAGTAAAACTGTTAATCCAAATACCTAGCAAGACTTTTACTTCTTCCATGGAGGTCTGACTAACTGTTCCTTATACCCAGATACCATCATTGATACATTAAATTCACTTATGGAAGCATTTGTGTGCGTAATAATTGCCTTGATCATAACATCCTTTTCGAAAAAACTGAAGGCATATATCAAGGGTCTTTGCAACTCCTGCGGCTCCCTGTCAACCAGAAACACCTCCATGAGTGATATTTCTGCTTAGTACTCTGATAGCTCTTGATGTTACAGGAGCACTACTCCATTCTTGCTTACTTTGACCCTACAAATTCATCCGATAAAACAGCATAATTTTACAGGCAACATAACTAGTAGAGCGATTAGCAGATGTGCTGGGCTGAGAGGCGGATAGGAATCCCGGCGTTTCTTTGATTGTCTGAATTAACTATTAAACAGTTCTTCTCCAACACCACTCTTACTTGAGAGTGTTGGTATATACCTCTCTACTACATCTTTGCGTTATCTTCTAATTGTAATTTGATGAGGTCAGTATTCTTCGTTTTTTTGCGCTAGCTCCAGCCATTATTTAATCTGTAGATTCAATCGGAAATATATATATATATATATATATATATATATATATATATATATATATATATATATATATATATATGTAATATATATAATATATATATATATATATATATATATATATATATATATATATATATATATATATATATATATATATATATATCAGACTTAAAAGCCCAACAATAAAGAGGCCTATATGACAATATATGATCTAAGCTGTTGAAAAGCAAGGTCTGCTGACTAAAGTCGCGTGCTCTCACTTATTCTGATTTATGACCTTACGACCTTCAAAACTTTCAAAAGTTACTGGACTAAACTTGGGAGTACCTTGCTTATTATATCATTCAAAAGAGAATGTAAAATAACACAAGGGTTTCAAATTTCGTTAGAATCAGCCAAATAGTTATGATGTTATTGCCAAAACAACATAATTCCTGGGTTAACCATAAGACAGACCTTGGCAATTGTATCATTCGAAAGAGAATGTCAACCAATATAAGGGTTTCAAATTTCCTTAGAATCGGCCAAAGAGTTACAATGTTATTACCAAAACAACAAAAAGCAAAACGGGGACTGACCGACCGACATAGTGAGATATAGAGTGGAACGCGACTAAAAATTCCTAACATAAACGGTATTGTGGGATTCACATGACCAAACTTCTCAGATTTATGATAAATCCGATGAAGTTTCTCAAAAACAGATTACTCCACTTTTATTTTACTGCAAAAACATTAAGGTACTTAAAGTATTAATACGCTACCTGATATAGGATACATATTCAATAAAAAAATAGGGGTCCTGAAAACAGGCGATACTCTTTAAGGGCTAAGAATAGCTATATAATTACAACTCTATCCATGCAACTTTCACACATTTTTATTTTTAGCTTCACCTTTCCTTTTTAAACATTACTTCCAAAATGTTTTAATAGCGATACTCTAGCTGCTTTTTTCCTTAAATAATAGGGGTCCTGTAAACAGAGCGATACCCTTTAAGGTCTAAGAATAGCTATATAATTACAACTCTATCCATGTAACTTTCACGCATTTTTATTTCTAAACTTCACCTTTCCTTTTTAAACATTACTTCCAAAATGTTTTAATAGCGATACTCTAGCTGATTTTTTCCTTAAATAAATACAGATAATTGCCCCTATTTACCTTAAAGTTATGTTCTTTTATATCCTCACGCTGCTTTTACAAAAAAAACGCTATCGTGTATCAACAGATTGTTATTTCTTTAACTTAAAATGTTAAGCTCGGACAGTTGAAGTGGAATGAGCTGCTTAGTAATTGATAAGACGCCCAAAACTCTTCATCGAAGCCACTGCGTTTGTTCTTTCTTGTTTGTCTCATATTTGATTTAAACGGTTATTAAATTTGATAGGAAGGGAAACGTAATTAGATTCACATCTTTCGCCTTATGAAAGCCTCACACAAAAATTTTGTTCCAAAATACGGTATCAAAATTTTGAATAAAAACGATAATGAATTACACTTTTGAAGATCTCTTAAGTGCCCCCTGTTTCTCCTATTCCTCAATTTCAGTTTCTAGGATCAATTTTACACTTACGGACTGAATACTCTTTGGACAAGTTCAGAACCTACTGGTTACACCTATTTTACCTCTTCAATTATACCCCCAAATATTGATAACATGTAACTATTTGCAGTTGTTTTTATAAAGAAATAAATAACATTAGGTAGTAATTAGCAAGATAGATTAAGCAATGAATTGTAAGCATATGGATGCGAGACGTGATTGACCTTTCTCACAGAAAACGATTAGCGCGATTCGGCTGCGATCAAACAAATGGAAAACAAGAATTGCGGTGTTTTGTGATAAGATGATAAATGGTTATTGCATTGATGGTTTCCCATGGTTCAAATCACTTACAAGTGCCTTTGAATGGCTTCAATGAGACTTCTGCCACTAGATGGCGACACTCAGCGCCAAATCCGATGACGGATTTTAAATCTCCAGTGTGAATAACCCTATGTTCCATTGTCATATGAGTCAATTCATGGTTTTAAATGGGTACAATTGAACTTTACTTCTTTTTTCTTTTTTTTTAAAGCGACGCCTTGACATGGCGCTTCGCCGCAGGTAAAAATGGTAAGAAAAAGTGCAATTTTTGGTCACCTGGACCATCGAGTTAAAGCACACACACACATATATATATATATATATATATATATATATAAATATATATATATATATATATATATATATATATATATATATATATATATATATATATATATATATATATATATCAAGACAAATTGGTGCGGTTAAGGTAATGGCATTATTAGACAACCGCTCTGCTTCAGGTCCAGCGGGCGATATTATCCTCCTTAAACTGGAAGACTACACCTAAAGAGGACCATCGTTAAGTGTAGTCTTCCAGTTCGAGGAGGATAGGATCGCCCGCTGGACCTGAAGCAGAGCAGTTGTCTAATAATGCCATTACCTTAACCGCACCAATTTGTCTTGATATATAAATATATATATATATATATATATATATATATATATATATATATATATATATATATATATATATAGAGAGAGAGAGAGAGAGAGAGAGAGAGAGAGAGAGAGAAAGAGAGAGAGAGAGAGAGAGAGAGAGAGAGAGAAATAGATATCTAGAGAGATAGAGAGATATAGTGAAATATTTAGCATTTATTACAAATGAAAATAAAAAAATTATTATCATTTCTAAAGGTTGATCCAAAGATTCCGCTCTCATTTAATAGCTGAGAGAGTTTAGATTTTTTTCACTAAATAAAATTGTTACCTAAAATTTGAATAACTTTCATTAACTGTCTAATACTTTTTTAGTAAAAACTGAGTGTTATTATTTTTTCCTTTGGGAATGCGACTCCAATACATCCTACATTTGAAAAGCTTAACAAAGACATTATTTTGATTTTAACTTTAAATAATTTTAAGATACCAGGCAATGGCTTCGCCATTGCCCAGGGGTAGCTTGCTCTCGCTACTAAGATTAAAATCTAAAATCTAAAAAAAGCAGCCATGGTTAAATTTGTATAAATTTTCTGAATTTCGCCAAATATAATAATTTTAAAAAGGAACTCTAAATTAAATTCGCCCCCCCTTTCAAAATATCACGGTGCTAAAACATTTTTATAGAAGAAGATGTTTAAAAAATAAATTTTCTGAATTTCACCATTTGTAATTCTTTGGGTTTTAAAAAATTCACAAAATTTCGATACATATATTTATTTCTGAACTTCACCATTTTGTATTTGGATATTATAAAATAATTATTAGAAATACCTTTGATAAAAAACATAAGTCACAACCAAACTAAGATGAAATTATTATTCAAATACTCAAAAAATCCCCTTCTATAATTATAGAGTTAGGGATGATTAAGACTCCTGTATCGCTGATTTTGCAATAACAGTTTAACAGTGACCTTATTTATTTAATTACCTTGCTATCTTTGTATGTGTCACTAAATCACTAACAGAAAAAAAGGAAAATGAAGATCGTTGAAGTCTTCCGGGTTAGGGTTAGTTCATATCTCACAACAACCCGCTCTGATCCGTGTGAATTAAATTTCTCTGCTTGGCTGAGTCACAACCTTTTAAAGAGAAGATTCCTTCACACCCAGACAATTCTATCTTTGTATCTATTATCCTACTTTATTCTCTTTACATATATTTTCTCACTACTTTTCGTTCATCTACTTTTTACTCCAATGCGAGAATTATGAATCAACAGCCTCACCTTAGGAATCGTTATTAGATGGAAAATCAATTCCATAGCTTACGTCTCTTTGCATTTCATTTATTTAAATTTTCACCCAATTTCCTTGCATATTTGTATGAATTCGAATAGCATATAATTAATGAGTAAATATTCAACTTTGAACAATTTTTTTTTTAATTTGAATATTAATATCGATATTTAGTATAAAATATCATTAAAACAAATTTTGAAGTAGATGAAGGTTAATTGATTTCGAGAGCCATTTTGAAAACATCAAAAAAGAGATCTGTAGCTAAATGTCGTCAATTAGTGATTTACGATGTGATAGTAAATCACTTTAATAGAATGTCTGTATAAACTTTATTTTGTGCAAAATATTAATATTAATTATAATTGTGTACAAATATTATTAGTATATAAGTGGAATTTTGTTAACCAAGTCGCTATGTTAAAAAATATATAATGTTTTTGTAACTTTCTTGGAAATAAACTATTTATTTATAATTGATCCAATATTTTTGTGACCCCAAATAATCCAAAAAATAAGCCCCAAAAAAGTTCATCGATAAATTGCACACAAATTTTGACTATTTATAAATATTTTCGATTGGATTTACGCATTCATTGATTTTTAGATATAAGTGAGGCGTTGGATGTTTATTTTTATTGAGAAAAGTAGGAAACGTAAGCGACGATACTATTTGAGCTCTCAAGAAAAATGAAAGTAAAGACATGACGAGAATTGGAAAGAACGCTAAATAGGGAGAATACAAAACTCCATAGATAGAGAATGGAAAAGATACTAGAGGAACACGATCCAGCTGACCTGCAGCGAATATCAATCAGATTTAGACTAAATGAAAAATCTCAATTAGCCCTTCTGACATTGGTTTGACCTTCATATCCCTAAATATTGACGATTTAGCACCTCTAGCCACTAGGTGACGCCACCTGGTGGTCAACTTATATCATATTTGAACTCAGTGGCCTCAATTACCTTTGGTGGCATTGGTTTTAGCTGGCTATATTAAGCCAGGGACTCGTTGCATACAGAAGATGAACACAACACGAGATTCGCATGACCTCATAGACCCGCTTGCTTCGTCGTAGTTAAAAAGGTATAGAGTACGTAACGAGAAAGATAAATGATGTAAAAGGCAACATTAAAAGAGAAGGAAACAACAAAGATAAAGGTTAATTAGTTTAGGCTAGGTAGGGTTATTTAGGTCTCGCCTATTATAGTTTAGGTGTTTCTTTTTTTTTACATGTCAATTAGTCTAGGGTATATTAAGTTATTTATGGCACTTCTATAATAATTTTAGGTGCTTATATTTTATTTATTAAATAGCTTAGGCTAGGATTCTATGGTTTAATACCCAAATAAACCTGGCTTACAGCTTAAACCAAGCCTAAACTAATTAACATGTAAAATATAAACATCTAAATACCACAAAAGGTACCAATAAAGTCAACTCATCGCACATTATAAGTAATATCCGTCGATTGGTTGCTTTTAAGATCCAATTAGGATCTATCTTATATCCTGAAATTTTTGGCGTTTCTTTATAGGCTACGTCGATAAATGAATCTACATTTTAAAGAATAAAATGAATTTTACAAAATATTATCAGTCCGGTTGAGAAATATTTTCTCAACAATATAAAAGATTGCGTATGGTTCTTAATAAAACTGAGCCTGCAAAGCAAAATAGTCTCTCTTATAGCGCGTCTTTTATTAAGAATTTGATTCTCGAAGCAAAGGCGAAGTATACGCTGTATAACTAGAAAGAGTTCATGGTGAACGTATTCGAAAAGATCAGACTCTGCTAGACCGCAAAGGTGTGTTTTTAATTGGAGGTGCATGATCAAACATCTCCCAGGTAGTGTATGATATACTAAATAGTATCGGGTAGAAGCTACTGCTTCATACACGATTATCTCTGAAACCTTGGATTACCACCTTGTTTGTCTCTAGACGCCCAGTCTCAATAAAAGATTCTTTCATTATAACGTATTCGATGAGAGACATTAACAATTTCCTTTCCTCCAACCTTAAAGAGCTTAATTCACGAGGCATACATAAACTTTTATTTTGTTAGGAAAACATCTCTGAAAAGAAAGGAAACTATATTTCAGAATAAATTTTAGTGTTTAAATTGCGTTTTCATTTATCCACGTAGGTTAAAAACAAGGTCTACTGACCAAAAGGTGCCATCACTTATTCTGATTTATGTCCTTACGACCTTCAATAATTCCAGGAGGAACTTTCGGACGACCTTGGCAATTCTACCAATCGAAAGAGAATGTAAACAACTTGAGGGTTTCAAATTTCGTTAGAATCTGCCGAATAGTTGTAATGTTATTGCCAAAAAAAACTAATACCCGGACTAACCTAAAGATATTGTAAAACAACATAAAGGTTTCAAATTTCGTCAGAATAGACCAAATAGTTAAGATGTTATTGCCCCCCTCCGTCCGAAAAAAAATCCATGGCTAACCTTGGGAGGACTTTGGCAATTATATCATTCGAAATATAATGTAAAACAACATATGGGTTTCAATTTCGTTAGAATCTGTCGAATAATTATGATGTTATTGCCAAAAGAAAATAATTTCCTGGTTAACCTTGGGAGCACTTTGGCAATTATATCATTTGAAAGCGAATGTAAAACAACATAAGGGTTTCATATTTTGTAAGAATTTGCCAAATAGTTATGATGTTATTGTTAAGACAATATAATTCCCGGTCTCTTGTACCCGCGCCATGGACATTGTCCGTTCCTTGACGTTCAGCGCTTGGGGCACTAATAGGGCTACTGCCCTACTTGTTGATCGATCCTTTGTTCGTTCGAAGCTCGACTACGGATGCGAGTTTTATGCATCCGCAGCCGAGTGTTTATTGCGGAAGGTGGATTCGATCCGCCACACCGGCCTCCGCCTTGCGACCGGTGCCTTCCGCATTTCCCCCATTGAGAGCCTGTTAGTCGATGCTGGGAAGATGCCACTCGCTCTGCGCCGCGTGCAGTGCATCACTCGCTTGTACGCGTGAGCCCGGCGCCTCCCTCAGTCGCCAACAGCTCTCACTGCATCTGCAGCTGATCTCGATGGTGCCTATGCCGCCAAGAGACGACAGGCATACCCTAAGCCCTTTGGGTTTAGGGCCAGGAAACTCCTTCGAGAGGTAGATATAGCTCTTGGGCCGGTGGCGCCCCTGGTTCTGCCCAGGACGCCACCCTGGAGGGTACCACATTTGGCTATTTGTCGCCACGCCTCTGCTCCCAAAGCTTGTACTGCGCCGGGAGTATTGCGTTCGACCTTTTTGGAGCACACCTCGTGTCACGCTGGAACCGTGCCAGTGTATACGGATGGCTCCAAATCCCAAGAGGGGGTCGGCTTCCACGCCGTATTCCCTCTATTTGAAGTAAGCGGGGCTCTACCAGGCGCTGCGTCTGTCTTCACGGCCGAGCTGGTGGCAATACTCCACTCGGTACGGGAGATTACGTGACGTGCCCGGTTCGGAGACCGGATTGTGATCTATAGCGACTCACAAAGCGCCCTGAGTGCTCTCGGGGCATTGGAATCTCCGCATCCCCTCGTTCGCGATATCCGTGACGCCACGGTTTTGGCGAGCCGGGCAGATGCCGAGATTATCTTCTGCTGGGTTCCTGGACATGTAGGAATTGCGAAGAATGAGCGCGCCGGTGAGGGCGCCAAAGAGTCCGCGAGGACTCTGCGACCGGACCAGCGTTTCGCTCTTCCTCACACCGACTACATGGCAGGAATACGGGCAGCTCTTCGGACTGCTTGGTAAAGAAGATGGGAGACGGTCGAAGGGAACTTAAAGTTGCGTGCTATTGCGCCACGGCTGTTCCAATGGACCTACCCCCCAATGCCGCGACGGCTTCAGGTCGCTTTCTGTCGTCTCCGAATCGGACACACTCGTGTGACGCATCGCTATTTGATGGAGCGCTCGCCTGCGCCCTATTGCGACGACTGCGTCGTCCCCCAGATTGTTCGGCACATTCTTGTCGAATGTCCCAGTCTGGGTGATCTTCGCGCACGTTACCTGTCCCGGTACCGGGATGGGTGGGGTCGATACCGCCTATCTCTTGTACTCGGGTGGAGTGCGTGCACCATGAAAGGTGGACTGATAGACTTTTGGGGGAAGGCCGGCCTTCTCCCTTGTATTTAACTTAATTTTTGTTATTGTTGTTTGTTTTTGTTTTTTTGTAGGCCGCAAGCTCCTGCGCCGGGGGAAGGGGGACCTCCCCTCGACGCCGGAGCTTGCTCTCTGATTGTTATCCCCTTTTTATTGTTGTTTCTGTTAAAAATTTTATTTTAAAGTAGCCTAGAGCTGGGCAGTTTGTTTGCGGTGACTTATGCCCAAGTGGGCAGTCGCCAGATAGCCCCTTGAAAAAACAAAACAAAAAAAAACGAGCTAACCTTAGGAAGACTTTGGCAATTATATCATTCGAAAAAGAATTTAAAACAACGTAAGGGTTTTAATTTCTCTTAGAATTGGCAGAGTTTTTACAATATTATTAAATAAAGAGCAAAACGGGTACCGACCGGCCGTTATAGTGAGATGTAGAGTCGCCCGCGACTAAAAAGTCACAATTTTCTAATAGCTTATTAAGAAACAGAACTAAATTATATTAATATAGTTTAGAATAGTTTAACATAGTATAGCCTATCCTATCCTCGTATAACCTAGGCTAGCCTAGCATAGTAAGTTCTATCTACCATAGCCTACCTTACCCTAATCTAGCTTAGTATAGTATAGTATAAGCATAGTATAAACTAGGCTAGCATAATATAAACTAGCCTAGCATAGTATAGCCTTGCTTATCATAGTATATCCTATCTTATTCTAGCATGGTATATCTTGGCATAGCACACCCAACCATAGTCTAGCCAAGCCTACTCTAGCCTATGCTAGTTAGCATGGTACACTATAGGCTAGCCTAGTCTAGCGTAGTATAGTCCAGCATAGCCTTGCATAGCACATATCCTTGTATAGCCCAGTCTAGTATATCATAGCATTGAATGGCATAGAATAGCATAGTATACCCTAGAGTAGCCTAGTATACTCTAGCCTAGTATAGACTTGCATATATAGCGTAGCATAGTATATATAGCCTAACGTAGCTTAACTAACCCTAGTGTAGTATAACTCAGCCTAGCTTATTATAGTCTACCGGAGCTTATCAGAATGTATCCTAGCCTAGCCTTTCAAAGTATAGCCTAGCCAGGCATAGTATAATTTAGCCCAGCATGCCTAGCAGAGTATAACCTAGCCTAGCTTAGCGCAGCCTACAATTGTATATTAAAACTTAGTCTAGTCTATCTTAGCTTACCCTAGTCTAGTATAGCCTAGCTTAGCCTAGCCTAGTATATTCTATCCTGTCTTAGCCTAGTTAGCATATTATGGCCTAGACTAGCATAGCTTAGTATAGTATATCATAACCTACCTTCCCATACCCAACCCTATCCTAGTTAGTATAGTATAGTATATCATAATATTGCCTAGCCTAGACTAGACTATTATATCTTAGCCTAGGCTTGCATAGCATGCATAACATAACCTAGCCTTGCCTACCCTAGCAAAGAGCCGTATATCCTAACCTAGTATACCTAACCCTAGCCTGGTGTAGCTTAGCTTAATATATCATAACCTAACCTAGCATATCATACCGTTGCCTAGCCTAGTATAGCCTGTCATGCCTAGTATAGGCTTAGCCTAGCCTAGTATAGTATAACCTAGTCTAGCATTAACTATCCTAGACAAGTATAGCTTATACTATCCTATCATACCCTAGTCAAGCATAGCTTATTATTGTCTAGCCTAACATACTATATTCTATTCTAGCATAGCATATTATAGCCTAAATTAGCATAGTATATCTTACTCTTGTACATTATATCTTAGCATAGCTTAGCATTGTATAGCCTAGTCTATAATAGACTAGCATAGTATAGCCTATTCTAGGCTTGCCTAGCAGAGTATAGCATAATATAGCCTAGACTAGTCTAGCAGAGTATCGGCCGAAAAGTTATGAGGTTATTGCCAAAACAAAATAATTCTCGGGCTAACCTGGGGAGGACTTTGCCAATTATAGAATTCGAAAGAGAATGTAAAACAACTCGAGGGATTCAAATCTGATTATAATCGGCCGGATAGTTACATTGTTATTAAAAAAAAAAATCAAACCTGGGACCGACTGACTGACATAGTGAGATGTAGAGTCGCATGTCACTAGAATTGCACGCGACTAAAAAGCGAACGACTTTCATGGAAACCTGATATACTTGAGGATTCAGCCTAGACGAGTCAAAATACTCCTTACAAGCTTAGTGAAGTTAAGCCATACCAGTTGTGGTTAGTAAGCAGATTAACTCAAGATTTTGGTTGAGTTTATGGTGGTTGCCATACACTGTAACTACTCGTTCGTCAGACCTCACGTTAAACTTCAAATCATCTCTGAAAGAGGCTTAAGTATTATAACTGCAGACCTGTTATACCAAAACAGTTTGCTCTTGACGATTATGTTACACCATACATTGAATAGTAATTTAAAGCGAGTTAATAAATAATTAGAGCTTTAATTGAGATATCTCAGAAATTTTACTTCCGGTAAGTGTAAAAGTATATAAAGTAATAATAAAATAAGACTTGTAGTAAGATAAAATATGATATAAACAATAAGATCAAAATATGATTTTATTTAAGATTTATCAGTAATGTCCCCTGAGTCTGATCACAAAAAAAAGTGCTGAGGAAATTATAGATTTATGGATTCACGTCAAATTGTTCTTTAGCCATAAACCTTTTAAATATTTAATGTTATTAATTAATAACAGAAAATGAGGTTTTGGCCTAACTTTATTGAAAAATCTGAATGTAAAGAAGCAGCTGGAGGAATATAGACAGAAGGTAGGTAAATAATGCCCTGACATATGCAATTGAATTTAAAAATAAGAGTAGAGGGTTATATTTTTTTTTTTTTGGTAGTTTTGCTCAAAATCTACACAAACATTTTGAAAAGTAAACTCTATGTGGCTCAACTACGGAAAATAGTTTGGTACTTGAAATCTTGCTTCCCCTTTCTTAGCAGAGCTCACTTCCTTTCTGGATTCATCAAAGTAGATTTGAAAGGAAGGAAAAGTTAAAAAATAGTTAAGTTAAAATGATCAAAACCCCATTGAGTTTTATATCAAATGAAATCGTCGTTTTGACAAAACTCATACGAATCGACTTAATATCATAACATGGATTTATTGAATGTCAGAAGTGGTTTTCGAATTAACATTTTATTCAGTACCAAGTCTATTTTTATCCTTTAGGACAGTAGTGTGTGGTTAGTCACTGGATGGAAGACTTTTGGTTTGACGTTGCGGTTGATATATATGCTATAGAAACTTATTTAGAAAGATCATGTCAGTATGAGGACCACGTCAGTATGAGGCCCACGTCAGTATGACTGACGCGTCCACAATAAAATGTACTTTGCCATCTTTTCCCACTTTAAAACGGATCATCTAAGTTTTGAAATGGGTCACAAGCGATTTTAATGAGTAGTTTAAATTAAAGAATTTACATTAAAATCTTCTCGATGGCTCCCTTTGCGTGTTTATATTTCCTTGCAAATTAATTATCACTCGAAAACAAAACACGAGCATTTTGTAAACAGGTTAAAATTCCTGTATATTTTACTGTATATTTTACGAACATCGTAGGACACAGCAGCTAGCCGAGAGACCTCAAGCCGAAATAAACAGAATGAGTACTAGGTGACAAATAAGGGCGAATCTAGTTTAGAGCAGTTCCAAAAATACCTAGGAAGTCATGAAGGCGGCGTAAATGAACAAAATGCTCAACAGTATCAAATGAGGACGAGAGATTGAAAAGCAACAGAATTTAAGCATCCAGCGTCGGCTTCGCGGGTAATTCGGTCAGTCAAATGTAGGAGAGCCGATATAGAGCTGTGTTGAACCCAGATTGGAGGGTTTAGTCGATACTGGAGGAGGACATGTGTTCAGTGATGTAAGAAGTCACTACCGTCTCAAGAGCCTTGGATAGGAACTGAAGTTGAAAGATAGGGCAATAATTTGCAAGATTATTAGGGACAAGATTTAGTTTCCTTAAAATCGGACGGACAGCAGCATGTTTAATGTCAAAAGGCACCTCACCTAACGATAGAGATACGTTGAATATACCCCGTTATGTGTGGTAGGAGGACAGGTAGGAATTGTACATAGAGACGGGGTGTAAAAGTGTCAAGCGGATAGCAGTTTTTTTATATGAGCGGAGAATTAAGCCTCGCTCCTGGGAGATTGTGGTAAGGGAAGTGAGATTGGAAGGTGGGGGGAGAGGGATTAGAGTGTAACGGGAAGGAGGTTGTGGGAGGAGTTTAGGGTAGTCTGGAAGATGAGAATCGACCAAAGTGTTTAAAAAGTACATGATGATTTTGTTTGTTTTCGTCAAGGATTTCACGGCTATGATCCTGGCGGGAGGATCGCAGGAGGGCTCTGTACGCAGAGTTGAAAAATATTTTGTTTCGTCCCCATGACTCAGCTTCGGGCGGCACGAAGGCATATTTCACGTGCTCTTCTATGTTATTTGGCCTCAAATTGCGTATTGGAGTACCAAGGGTGAGGCAGGAGGAAATTGCCTGCGTAAAAGTGTGGAAGGATAGGCTGAAAAAGAAGAGGATGGAGAGACAGTGGGGGTTATCTGAGAGAAGTGAGGCGAGATCCCGAGACATCAGCCCAGATTACATGAAGAAAGGGTCTACGGTAGTGTGTCTGTGCGACAGGATAATTGGAAGATTAATTTTGGAAGGTAGAGTTAAACCAATTTTAATATTACGAGGGGAGGTCAATAAGTTTTGCGAATCGGTAGGGCAAAACAGAGGAAGGGGGATGGCTGTTTATGGGGGTCTTAGGACAAGTTATGACAAGACAGGACCTGCAGCCGCACGCTCCTGCCTCGTCTATTTAAGAAGCAGTAGCTGATTGCAGATCATCAGTCACAAATTTTTCAACAATGAAGAAAGTTGAGCACCGCGAGTGATCAAAGTTTTGACCAAAGAAGGCAATAATGCAGAAGAGAGCCATGAACGCATGGTTGCAGTGTACACTGACACCGCCCCTTCCTATGCAACCATTGCTCGCTGGAATAGGGAGTTCCGCCATGGTCGTGAGTCCCTTGAAGATGACCCCCGTATAGGACGTCCCTCAGACGTGACCAACGAGGACAATGTGGCCCGTGTGGAGAGGATGATCCTCGGAAATCGACGGGTGAAGGTCGAAGAAATCGAGCGAGAACTCGGAATATCACATGGAAGTGTTATTAACATCATTCACGACAATTTGGCAATGACCAAGGTCTCTGCCCGTTGGGTCCCTAGAAACCTCACGAAACCTCACGCCCCATGATCGACTTCAACGTCGTGAAAGTTCAGAGGAGCTGCTGCTCCTGTACAACCAAGCCCCGGCCGGATCGAGTCACGCATAGTGACAGGTGATGAAACGTGGGTCCATCACTGGGATCCGGGGCCCAAGCTCGAAAGCATGGCCTGGAAGCACAGGGGCTCACTGACCCCCATCAAGTTCTAGACCCAACCCTCAGCCGGGAAGATCATGGCCACCATCTTCTGGGATTCTGAGAGAGTGCTGATGGTGGACTATGCGCCTCGTGGAAGGACCATCACAGGCCAATATTACGCCGAGGAACTGTCTGGGTTGAAGAAGTGCATCGGTTAGAAGCGGCGCGGCAAGTTGACACGCGGTGTCCTGCTCCTCCACGACAATGCCCCTGTCCACAAGGCCAAAGTTGCACAAGAGCCCTGCGCGAGTGCGGATTCGAGGAGCTCAACCATCTCCTCTACAGTTCAGATCTGGCCCCTAGCGACTACTTTTTATTCCGCCAGCTCAAGGCTGCACTGCGTGGACACCGGTTTGAGAACGATGAAGATGTCCAGCTCGCCGTCCAGGAGTGGATTGAACAGCAGTCGGGAGATTTCTGGTTGTCGGAAATTCGAAGCCTCAGGGACAAGTGGCGCAAGTGCATTGAAGTCAATGGTAGTTATATTGGAAAATAATAAAACACTTTTTCTCATGTCTCGTTTCTTTATATCGTAATGGCAAAACTTATTGACAGCCCCTCGTATATTGATCAGAGATAGCATTTGATGAGTCCGTGTCACAGAGTTGGTAAACTCGATATTGGGAGAAAACGAGACAATAATTGAGAGAAAGTAAAAAGTTCGAAGACTTCAGGGAGTCGTTGATGTGAGGTGGTGTTTTGGGGAGATAATGAAGTCGCTGAGTACAACTACGATGGCGGAAGAGCTCGAGAAGGCGACATTAAGGACATCACCCAGTTCGTCAGACAAGAGATCTTATGGCTGACCAGGTGATCTGTAGATGTATATTTATGACTTTGAGTGAGGGGCTAATGGTAAGAGTAGAAAAAAAATACGTCTAAAATGTCGGAGGAGGGGTCGATTGGTGTGAGTGACGGGCAAATAAAGTCATCAGCAATAACATCCCCCCCACTGACTCACTTGGTTGTTCTACAACGGTGTATGAAAGTGTATTCGGTAAGTGTAGCGGCCGCAAAATTGAGTTAAAAAAGGCCCTCGTCTCACTGATACCAAATACCAAAATCTTATCCGATATAATTTTGTAGGAAATAAAATCTGCCTTTTTTTAACTTACGCACGGTAATTTAAAGAGGTCATAGGGGAGCGTAGGGCAGTCAATTAATTTAACGATTACCGGATATGGGGTTGGGGGAGAGGAGCCGGCGTAGGGGACGCCTGATGTGGGTAGAAACAACTATTCACCTGGTGTGTGTATATGAACATGAAAAAAAAAACAAAGTATAAAAGTATATAGTTCAATTACAAATTAACTGCTCAGATAGATGGATGTGTATGCCAGAAATTCCAAAGCGAAAAAAGAACAGAACATCACAAACAAGAAAACGGTGCATCATTAAAAGCAAATGAATTGTTAATAAAACAGCGTAACATGATGTGAGGCAAAATCCCAAGACAAAAGAAGAGAAATTTAAAACGACAAAAATAAACAAACTTGTACTTTATGGAAACACACGGAGTAGTGGAGTACTGAGTACTAGATGAAATAATAATTTCTCAAACACTAACGAAACTATTTGACGGAACTCGAACGCGAATTTTTTTAAATTTGAAAAGGTTTAAAAGGATTTGGAATATGCGGAATGGAAGCACATAGATGGCACGTCCTTCGCGCAGTCGGTTAGTCGGTAGACTTTGATAATCTGTCCTTTCTCTTCTAATAATGTCAACTTACAGTTGAATGGCTAAGTAAAGATAATTCCCATCAAGACAATTAGAAGTTTGATTTACTCTCAAGGTTTAAATTAAAAAATAAAATCAACATATAACAAATAAATCAGATTATATAATAATAGTGATCTTTTTTTTCTATAAAGGGGAGCAGTTTTCTTCACAGCAGATTGTAACAGTGTTATATACATCGATCAGTGCAATAGACAATATAAAATAATAATTATTATTGTAAACACATTAATAGTGCACACTCTACAGAATTGCTAACATGGCAGCTACAGAATGTTGCTCTTAGTGGCAAGAATCATAACTTACTCCTGTGCAGTCGCCATATAAGATACCAGGCAATGGTTTCACCACTCCCCCCTACGGGGGCAGCTTGCGCTTCTCTACCAAGATTAAAATTTAAAATATAAAAAAAGCAACCATGGTTAAATTTTTATAAATTGTCTGAACTTCGCAAATCATAATAATTTTAAAAAGGAACTCTAAACTAAATTTCCTTCCTTTCAAAATATCACGTTGCTAAAACAGAGTTATAGAAGAAGAGAAGATATATAAAAATAAATTTTCTGAACTTCACCATTTGTAATTCTTTGGGTTTTAAAAATTCACAAAATTTCGATACTTATATTTATTTCTGAACCTCACCATTTTGTTTTTTCATATAATAAAAGAATTTTTAGAAATATATTTGATAAAAAACATAAGTCATAACCAAACTAAGATGAAATTATTATTCAAATACTCGAAAAAATCCCCTTTTTAAATTATAGAGTTAGTGATGATGAAGTGATGATTAAAACAAGTTTGAATTGCTGTATAATATTTAAAATTAAAGATTTGAACTTGAGACTCTACGATAAGGGGCGAAGTAAAAGCAGGGAATCAAGTATATTAGAATGTGGAGAAATAGGGGAGTTTCAGGGAAGGGACAAAGACTACAGAGGGGTGAAGGGCAGGAAAGATGGATTAAGTAGAAGCTCTCACCTCACTGTATGCTGGTTAGCTGGTAATCCATTCTTGATGACGCCTTGATGACTAACAGTGGCCGTCGTCATTGTAAGTAAATAGTTTGAGAATAAGAGGCAATCACCTCTCAGGCTGGGTTATCCATTTCTCGCCCCTGGAAAATACGAGGCCATTAGAGGGCATGACAAGTGGTAAAATATGTACATTTTACATATATTTGCATGTCTTATAAATAAATTAGTAAGGTCTCTAAAGGATTTCGAGCATCTGAACTAAAGAGAGAGTGTGTACGAGCAAATCTCTATCTGCAAGTATTTGAACTATTCTCCTTTGTAATTGAAAAATAGGATCCAGCTATTGCTGGCTCGCACTACCCCCAAATTGTATTTCTGTAGGGGAGGTGAGGGATACCAAGGGGCAAAGTAAATGGTGCGAAAGTGTGTGTGTAACTTTGTGTAAGATATGGATGGCGTAAGACAATTGTGTTTACATGTAATTACTATGATGCTGACAATTGAGGTAATTGTGAATGTATATACCAAGGATTTTTATTCTTTCGAGTTGTTTAAGTGAGTTACCAGTATTATGTCGGTGTAGGTTAAGGGGATTTCTCTTGTTTGTTAACATCAATCGGATTAATTTGCGATGGTAAATGGTAGCTTATTGACATTAAGCCATGTATAACCTTAAGAGAAAATTTTGTCCGTAGTTTCTTTGATATTAATTTCATTATGGCCTGAATTATTAAATGTATCACTTGCATATTAAATGTTCTAAGCTCCCTTACATATGGAAAAGTCATTCACAATACAAGGAATAAGAATTGCCTAATTTAGAGGGGAAATTAAACTTACACAAGTGGATTATGTTACATTACGTCCTATCTATTTGCCTCCGTTAATTCTTTTCGCTCATTCCGTAAAACAAAGGATGTTCCAAAATTCCATAAAGATTGCATATATCACTCTTATATATAAAGGGAGGAACCCTTGTCTTTCATATAATCATAGCTCTATATCCATTTTACCCATATTAAGAAAGCACCTGCAAAAATGGTCTCTCATTAGCTGATATCGTTCTTTTTAGCTGAGCGTCTCCATCTGACCATCGCTTCGCCTTAAAGCCAATTTCTTGACAGAAAAAGCAATAATGGCGATCCCGGAGCGAACCTATAACGATCGATAAACCAGATAACTTTAGTAACAATGTTTTAGACTTCTTTAAAGCTTTTGAGACAATAAACTAATGTAATCTTTCATGCAAAATTACTCAGACATGGGATGAAGTGCAGCCCCTTGCAATGGATCATCTCATATTTAACCAACAGTAGGCAGTATGTTAAGTTAAATGGAGCGATAATTTGATGAAAGGCAAGGGTTCCCCCTTTAAAGATAAGGGTGATAGGGGCAATCTTTAAGAAATCTGTGAACGTCCCTTGTTGTACGGAATGAGTGAAAAGAATTAACGGAGGCATTAAATCATTCGACTAGATATGACGTAATGTAAAATAATCCACTTGTGTAAGTTTAATTATACCCTCTTTATTATATTCCTTTTTTTTATCTTTTTTCCTGCGTCTATTTTAATCTGAGACGTCTGGATATTGAAACGTTGATTACGATTGTTAACAACGCGAGAGTAGTAAAATATTTGTTCTCCTAACGCTGGAAACGTTGTCCTTGCTGTTGAAACAATTAATGTGATATCTCAACACATTCAGTCTAAATTATTTTGAACGATTTGGACCCCTCGCAAGGCTTAATGTGTGGCCAATGTGTCAACAATATGTGGTCAAAGTGTCAACAATATGTGGTCAAAGTGTCAACAATCGAAACTTTAAATGGTCCAACCATTTTCAATTTAGATATTGACATTCACCTGACCTAGTGTTGCTTCAAGTTGAGTGAGATCATGGACAATTTCGTTCCTTTCTTATATTGAACCAAGAGATATTCTTTAGTATATGTAGGTAATACATCTACCACGCTTTTTCACTTTACTTCACGCACTTTAATAATTATCTGTAATTTCCCTCTCTCTACTTTCCTCTGCCCCTTTTGCGCGCCTCCTTCCTGACATTGAAATGTGGTGAATTTTAATATACAACTCTTTTACCACCTTAATATGTAGGTTAACGATTCGTCACCTTAGTTCATCTTAACCTTTTTTGTTTTACTTTTAAAGATCATTTTTGCTTTAATGGAATTTTAAATAAGATCCAAAATATGTGCCACTTTGCCATCTTCAAACTATATAAAATTGCCAGTGCCGCCGACCTCTAACCCGCGAGAAGAACTCATTTGTTCTAGGCCGACGTCTTACCCAAGTGGAAATAATACTTTCACTTATAGGGAACTTAAACCACTTTAGATGATTTATCACCATATGGAGTTCCTATTCGCAGTGATTTCATGGGGCCTCCATACGCTTTAGATACTCGTGGTTCGAATTCCACGTTAATCAGTAGGTCCAAATCTAATGAGAAATAATAGGCACCTTAGATGAGTACAGATCGCCGATAATACCCAATCAAGGTAGCAGACCGGTTGTAATACTCCCTTTACGACTGCATACTAGTGATAATACTCAACCAAGGGTGCAGAACGATGGCATATCCTACAAAGGGTCGTTTTGTTAATGGGAATGTCCCTTAATACAAGTGATGAAACATTGAATGGAGCCAGGTAACCTCAAATATTGGGCAATCACTAAATTTGCTTTTGTGGAACAATATTAATGTTTTACCGTGGCCCTGTCAGTCCCTTGACTTAAATTTGGGGTGAATTTTAAAGGAACAAGTCTGCAAGAAGGAATCTGCACACTCGTCCAATTGCAAGCTATATGTAAAAAGAAGTGGTCAGATATTCTCGCCCAATGTTGCCATGAGTTGTACCAGTCTTATATAGAATGCTTGACAGCAGTTATAGCAAACAATCTTAGGACGACGAAATAATAGGCTCTCTCTATGCAGTGTACAAATATCATCCTTCCCCCCCTCCTTTATATTTATTTTGTCTGTATAATGCCATATATATATGAATAGTGCCTTTATTTTATCTCTTAAAAGTAATATAGAACTCTTAATCAATAATATAGATGTATGATAGACAAACAAATAGGTGTAAATAATTTAAACTTTTAGTTTTGTATTCCAAATATTTGTTTCACTTCGCTAATTGAACCCAATTAAGTTTTTCTTTGTGACCTCTTGATAACTTGATCCTTCATTCAATGTCTGTTCTCTCTCCACATTGTTTACATCTTTAGGCAATGGTAGATCAAAAACAGCCATTTTTCTCATCTTCAACCCACCCTTTTCTTTTTTCTGACTTTTTTTCCTTATTTACAATCTGTTAAAATGCAATGGTGGGGAGGGTAAAATCGAGGGAAATAATTCTCTTGTGGGTAGCCAACTAGAAGGGAAATAGAACATTTAATAAACTTCGTACGGTCGAAAGAGCTGAAATTTAGATTCAAGAGAAATTAAATTTTCCTAAAAATGTGGAAACGGGATTATCTAAATCAGTTTATTTATTACTTAATTTAAATGAAAGAGAGGAATGGTTGTACCGTTTGGCTCTAAATAGAACGAAGTGTGAAGATATTTAAAAAGATTAAAAGGAAGAGAAGTGTGCGAAAGTTTGGAAGACCGCGTAAATGATAAATTATGCGAGTCTGTGAGAGAAAGGGGAAAGACAGAGAGGAGGGTAATATTTGGGATGTGTGTGCATGGGGGGAGTTTGTGAAAGGATGCTGGAGTCAAAAAATGATACTTTTTCTAAGACAGTCAATCTAATAAGAAAAAAAGCTTGTGTGACTCTGTGCTGGGAGGATATGAAGGTATGGGAGGAGGGGGGGGGGAGGGGGGTTATTAGCAGTGATGAGCGCTAACAAAACCTTATGAGAAATCGGTTAGGTCTGAAACTGTTTTGGCTCTCATCAATCACGCTTGAGGGGCTTATTCACACAATGCCACTTGGTGGTACCACCAAGCATTTTTGTGGCGCCACCATAATGGCCTCTTGAGGAGCGCCGCTTAGGGTTGGTCTTGGGCCATAGGCCAGACTACTTGATTCCGAGGGTATTGTGGCTCATAATTTCAGCATCACCTTAACATTCTTCTACCTATACTCGCTCCTTACAACACACGAAGGACCAGCGGAGGATGGATTTTTTTCTTGTGTAAGATTCACGTACTATAGTGACTAAATTTGCCTGATTGAAACAATGAGTCTCCTTAAATAATTCTGCACTTGGTCTCTCGAAATATAACCTAACCTAACCTAACGAAAAACAAGAAAAAAAAAAAGACAAAGTGAGGAGCCAGTAATATTAAAATAAGGATTAAAATAATGATACTGACAAAGAGAGGAGTCAGTGACCTGAATTAAAATAATCATACTGAGACAGGGACTAAAATAATCCTTTATACTTTAATCCCTTAAACTTCACTTCTTAAGAAGGTGAAATCGCATTTTCAGCACGTAAAATCCGACGTTAAAGATCCGCGTGACGAAATTTATATATATATAAATCATTTATTATTTATTTACTTAGCTATTTATCTATTTATATATTTATTTTTCTATTTATTTATTTATCTATTCATATAATCTCCCCCAGAAGTAACTTAAAAGGTGATTTCTTATAGATGTTAAGAAAAATTAAATTACTTGGAAGGCTTTTGGGACGAGTAGCTAGAAGAGGAGACTACTTGTCGCCTTCGAGACTTAAAATAATAGCGAGTCTCTTTAATTTAAAGCCTTTAACCCTATATACAAATCCCTCCCCTTTCTGGATGCCTCGAAGATGCAGCTCTTCTCTCAGGTATTCTCTCATCGTGTGGGTGGCCTATCTTGGTAGGCCCATTATTATTTTTAATATTATTATTATCATTATTTTAATTATTATTACTATTGTTTCATTTTGTCAGGGTGAAGGCGATTCCCCACTGCATTCTTCTTCTTGTGGAAATGCCTCTTCAAATAGATCCAAGTTTCCCTTATTTTCCCTTAATATAATTCGGTCTCCCTAGTAACCATCCCTTATCTGAGAGAGTCTATGAACCCACAAGTAAAGATAATTGTCCTTCGGCCTTTAATAACTTTTATTTTAATCTTCACGCCATCTTTCACCGAAAGACAATCGGTGATTTAATTGAGGTGCAAAAGACGAGTCGTGAGAGAGCATGAGTTTGTCTTGCGATACTGGGGTCGGAAGGGCATGGCTTTCCTCTAAATTTTGCCAGCTACAACTGATATTTAGAGAGGTGACACGCCCTTCCGACCCCAGTACCTCCAATAAAACTGCTGATCTCGAGTCGTCCTTTGATTCTCTTTTAAATCACCCGCTAACTTTTCCGCACCAGTTTAGACCCAACAAAGAGTGCAAGAGGACGTTAAACGTTCATAAAAAGCTAACTCTAAGTGTGCCTGGTAGTCCTTTTCCCGCATGACAAAGTAGAGTTATAATATTACAAACTCGAATTAAACGAATGCCGAATTAGTAAGTCATCGATGTATCTGAAGTACCATTTAGTGGTTGTCAAGTAGTCAGAGTAGGTCAGATGACGATCCATCTCGTGTTTAGGAATGGTATAATGATTAAGTTTAAACCAGGTGGATGATGTGGTCATATAAAGATGGATGTGAATCTTCACGTCTCTTTGTATAGTATATTAATTTATCATTCCATTGATGGGTAGCTACTAATGTACCATTCTACCTGTATAGGTTGTCTCATCTATCTCTGAAGCTTTTTAATTATACCCATAACTCTACTAAATTTTATCCATTTAGATCAGGAATATACAAAAGGTGTTATTAAAATAATGAGTTGGATCAAAGCTTCTATATTAAATGCATAATTTTCAGCTAAATCTGCAGCAAAGTAGGGAAGTTATAGGTAATTTTAAAGTCTCAGAGATAGGTGAGGTCATTTCTCTTTACGTTTGTTTCGTTGCTGAAAATATCTTTTCTCCTACTCAAAAAAACCATCAAGTTCGTACTTATAAGTCCTAGGTTTATTTTACGAACTTACAAAGGTTTATAAGAACACCCTTAAAAATGTTCAGCATTCCCCTTTCTCAAATCTTTAAGCTTCTTAATTTTATGTTTGTTTAATTTCCTTGCCAATTCATTTGTTCGTCGTTCTACATTGAGTGTAATTGGAGGTGGGAATCAGTTGATAAATTCCTACTTCCCAATTTGCTTCAAGAGCAATCATTCATCTGATTGATCCCTCGGTTCTTCTTTCGTTAGTTGGAGACGCCAATTAAACAGGATTCGCCTCCTCGTATCATCGCTGTTTTGACCATCCTCTTCAAAGAAAGATTGAGCGATACTCACATTTTTCGTTCCTTTGTGTCGAGTCTGAAGACAACAAAAGTTTCTTTTTTAGTCAAACTTTCAAAGTTTTTCAAGTCGTATTTATTCAGGTTCAAGTGAAATGTTTCTTTGGGGTGTTTAGTACTCAGTATTCACTTTACTGTGCAACATGTTTAATCTTTTATAAACCTTTACCCAGATATTTTAGATATTCAGGTGCCGAAGCACAGTTAAAACAAAGTAGTCTTGTCACACATTCCGCTGAATTTCGTTCTGATAATATTTAATATATTATTACGTGATGAGAGATGGATACTTTGGAGTATATTTAGTTATAAATAAGCTAGATATACTTTGGAGTATATTTAGTTATAAATAAGCTAGATAGGACATTTATCAGTAAAATAAATAAAACTAAGTAAACATTTATACGTTATTGCGCTCTTTTAAGTTGTGCTGTCGAAACATTTTGAAACGGTTTTGTTTCAAAATATGTTCGCCAAATTTCCTCCAATTTTTCCCCTTTTAAGCTTAATTAACTTTATATTTTTATTTAGTTTTTAATCATCGATATCACAAAAATATTCCCATTAACTTTGGGCTATTTAATTTTCATCAGTATAATTAATTTTCCAACCTAATGTGTTTTGAAAACTATTATTAATTGGCAACACAACACAGCAAATCATACAAGAATCAATTGAAAACTCTTTGAGGATTTTTAGAACATAGAAATAATTGTATCAAATCTTACTTACTTTTTTCAGAAACATTTCAAAATCTTTCTTCCTCACATTCACCTGTCAGCTTGTTTTTTTTGAATGAGAATATATGAACCTTAATGAATTCGTATTCTCCTTTAATTTGTGTACACCTTTATTAGGAGAAAAATATGATGTAAGCAACAATGAAATTGTATTTAGCCATTATATTGGAATATATTAAAAGTGAAGATGATAAAAAGATTGTTTTGGCAGGTGACAAAACTTCCTCTTAGTGACAAATCCAAGAAACTTTTGGACTGCAATGATTTATTAATGAAGTTATCCTGTAATGATTAAGAGAGGATTTTAATGTAAAATGAAGAGGCGTTTAAGGCCCTCTGAGGCAGCCATAAAAAAGGCTGAAAGCGGTTGTATTCCCCTTAATTGACCATCGGTTCTTATTTTCAGAGCTCGAAAGCCTACTATATGGCTCACAGTTACCCTCCAAGTACCGGAGGTCCACCTCATTCTCCAGCAAGTTTGGGTTCAATGGGCCGAAGTGGTGCGCCCAGGCCTCCTTACTCACCAGGTAAGGTCGTTTCATAACCAAGATTTATCATGTTTAGCAAACAGGACAAGGGTGAGCTTATCGAAGACTGAGTCAATTAAAATATGATTTTAGCAACGGGTTCATTATTTAATAAAAATTAAGGCATTTAGAATGTTTTTTTTCTACGGCTACCAGTTGGTAGAGAGTTTAATTTTGGAGTCATCATTTATGTTAATTGCTACTCTTATGTCATAATCGAATCAATATCAACGAGGGTGAAAAAGCGATTATTTTTCCAGAAAATCTTCCACTATTTGTAACTTGCACCCATATAAGTATGTTATAGGAACAGGAAACCGAAAAAACACATAAAGACTAAGACTAATTAAAGAAACTAAAATGAAACATGAATAAAACTTGTCACGAATCTATTGTGCCTCAATCCAACCCAATAACATCTGAGCGGTAACGTAGAAACTTCAACCTACCCTTCAAGAATAAAGAGGAGTAACGTAGTTATCTTAATATACGGGTAGCGTAGATGCTTTAATCTACGGATAACGTAGATGCTTGACTATTTGCATGAAATAGCAATTCCTATTCAGTTAATTAAGGGGCTGCCCAATGATCAACACCATTGCCCGAGAAAGATGGTGATCTACCTTTCTTTTAATCTTTTGCTGCTTGCAGAAGCATTGGTCACTCCAATAGATTTCTACCTTTGAGCCACTTATTTCATTTACCTAAATTATTCGTTTATTTCTATCCACCTTTTCCTCCTTTTTTGCCCTTTCCTATCGTATTTTTATTGGGGAGGGGGGGCTTTGGATGAAAGGTAAGCAGTTTTCACTGAGAGTAAAAGACAACATAATTTGGGGACAGCATGAAATGTCAGCCATTTATCATTTATCTCCTAAATTATTAACGATGTTAAATAATATATTTATCGACTGTAAATTTTTTACAACAGGAAAAATAACACATAACTGACCGCAAAGTTTAGCTTATATCACTTTTTACGAATCAAATTAACAAATTTGCTATCAACAAAATTGAACCATTATCAAAATAATACGCTTAATCATCATCACTAACTCTATAATTTAAGAAGGGGATTTTTTTGGTATTTGAATAATAATTTTATCTTAGTTTGGTTATGACTTATGTTTTTTTTATAAAAGCTATTTCTAATAATTCTTTTATAATATCAAAAAACAAAATGATGAAGTTCAGAAATAAATATAAGTATCGAAATTTTGAGAATATTTTAAAACCCAAAGAATTACAAATGGTGAAGTTCAGAAAATTTATTTTTATATATCTTCTTCTATAACTATTTTAGCAACGTGATATTTTGAAAGGGGGAAATTTAGTTTAGAGTTCCTTTTTAAAATTATTATAATTGACGAAGTTCAGAAAATTTATAAAAATTTAACCATGGTTGCTTTTTTTAGATTTTAAATTTTAATTTTAGTAGCGAAGCGCAAGCTCCCCCTTAGGGGGGAGTGACGAAGCTATTGCCTCGTTATTTTGATAAATACATACTGGTAAGTTAATGACTAAGAGAACACAATAAATAGCAAAATGACTCTAAAATAAGCTGGTATTATGAAAATATTTAGAGACATTGAAGTACAAGTTTGCTTTCCGGTTACTATAGTAATAAATGGTTAGTCACATTCACACTTATTCAGCCTTTCTTGGCGAACTGTCGTCATCCATGACAACAAAGTGGTAGATTAATGAACAGTCCTTAAATGGTTTATTGTTATTACTCTTACAGTGATTGGTTGGTTACAGTCAATGATTAACGTGAATCATAGCGTCTCCCAAAGGTGAAGGTGGTAAACCATTGCAATAAATAGTATATGTCTAACACCTATGTATACTTTGCAGTCTAATTAACAGAGGATTTTAAATTTTAAGTCAAACAATGAAAGCACTTCACTTTTTTTCAGTTCCTCTTTTTCCTTCCCCCCTTCTTGTCATCTTTACATTTCCTTGTTAACGGGTGTATTCCCACATATGCTGCTGTTCGTTCCATTCTAAACAAACAGCGTGGATCCAATCGATCTAGTGATCTACCTCTTCTTCACTCATATCAAGTTCCCTTCGAATTTACTTAAAAAGTTCTTCTCGCCTGGATTATATTGATTAAATGTCCCCTTGGGTATTGATAAGCTCTTTCAGTCTGGCTTATAGGCGAGCCAAAGCATCGAATCTGCGCATTTGAACGTCCCTAATCGCCTATGCAGAGCTGCCGAGACTGGCCAGTTTTCCATTCAGGTCCTTTATAACATTTTAGCAACCTTTAATAAGGTCGATAACTCCATTTATCCTTCTTCATTCTTAAGAATTTTTGAAGTCTCTGGCATCGTCTTTGCGAGATTTGGGTCAAAATTCCACCCTGTTCTCAATCTTTTCACAATGTGAAAGAATCTTCAGCCCATGCTCAGGTGAACTTTGGTGTTTCACAAGGTTTCGGCCTTAGTGCTCTCTTATTTAGCATCTATCATCTTCCTCTTTGCAACCTTATACGACTCCTGTGTCATTTATTTCATTTCTATGGTGAAGAAACTCAAATTTGCCCCCATTCTACCCCCTCACCTCATTTCTCCGAGTTTCTTGGGAGTCTCCTTTCGGTGTATGAGTTCATATCAAAATTTCTCTTAGAAAACTTTCTGAAACTCAACACGATAAAACTGAGGCGTTATTGAGTCGTTAACAAGTTCGACGCTAATTGCTCCATAATTTATTGCTCCTCAGACCTCTGGTTATCTAGACTAGTGCTCTACCAACTGAGCTAACGGTACAAATAAGCCTTGACAACATATTTCATCAATTCAACTTTTTCGTTCACACATTCCGTTATCAAGCTTTATGTCTGGGGGTGGATGCGTGCGAGTTTGCTCACCAACCGCAGAGGCGCACAACGTTCGGTCGCTACAAGAAGGGATGCATTCATTTTCCGTTTTCATCCTCTCCATCCTACAGGCAGTTTTCATTTGAACAGTGGTCTTTGGAGGTGCGAACTAAAAAGTTAAATTGATGAAATATGTTGTTAAGGGTTATGTGTCCCATTAGCTCGGTCGGTAGAGCACTGGTCTAGATAACCAGAAGTCTGAGGTTCGAGTCCTTGTCAAGCAATGTGATGTTTTCGGTTTGCTTTTCTCGGGGTCATCTCCAGTAGAATCTATTCTCTCTTGTTTCTGTGTATTACTTCTCCTCATATATATATATATATATATATATATATATATATATATATATATATATATATATATATATATATATCGAAAATTGGCAATGACTGAATTATATAATTATGCAGTCAAAAAGTGGATTTTGGCGTTAACTAAGCTCTTCACCAAACACTCGGAAGAAGCTCTTTTTAGGGTCAGGAAAGAATATTGCAAAGGCCGCCCTTTCTAACTTGCGTTAGAAAGGGCTTACTATCCTCTCGTGACTGTAAGAAGAGCTACTTCCGAGGTCTTGATAAAGAGATTAGTTAGCAACAATATTCCCATTTTTAACCGCATAATATATATATATATATATATATATATATATATATATATATATATATATATATATATATATATATATTTATAATATATATATATATATATATATATATATATATATATATATATATATATATATATATATATATATATATATATATATATATATATCGATGAGGATTGCTTCTAGAAAGCCTAAATTTAATGTTCAACAGAAATCCCAAGGCGAGGAAAATGGCTGGTATCATCCTTTTTATTTACCGGCGACGTTTCGACCACAATACGGTCATCTTCTTAGGCCTAAAATATAAATAAACGAAACAAAATATTTTGCACTATTAAGAGAGCACACTGCTAAATGTACATCTAGAACTTTACTAGCTAGTATTAGCTTTGAATTGCAACTTTAGAGTTAAAGGGAATATTTCGAGATGGGGCTCAAATTTACAATAGAAAGACTAGGGAAGGATTTTAAATATTTAAATTAGTTAGCGAGTATATAATTGCTAAAATCTATTAAAGTAAGGGAGATTTAAATTATGAATCTAATGATTATATAAAACTGTTTTAAAATGAATTTTAAACGAATAATTGAAGGAAAAAATTGGCAAAACCTATTATACAAAATCACAGACCTTGCCAAACGAGCGTGTTACTTGCTCCAGCCGACCCCAAAGCACCAAAACTGCGCCCCGCTACCCACATCCAAACGAATTCAGGTAACAAGGAGGGGAACCGACGAGAGATCATTATTTAAATTCGGAGAGAGCTGTTTTATATAAAGTGTTTCTAAGATTCGAAGGGTAATAGGGCATTTGTGCGAATTCAGAATTTCAAAGTTATTTAAGGAGATATCACTTTTGCACTTTATTACGTGATCTCTTATCGCTGAATTTTCTTTGGTTTCAAGGATCTTACCGGTTCTATTACTTATACCCATATGGGAAGAGAATCTTGCCTTCAGAGTTCTCACGGAGCTTCCGATATATTTGCCTTGGGAACACCCAGGACATTTAAATAAGTATATAATCGAACTCCGAAGACTCTTTGGAACCGGATCCTTTATCGTAAAGAAGGATTTTATATTGATTTTGTTGACAAAGGCAATTTGAAATTTTATTTGACAGAAGTATTTCCTTAGCAATATGTGTAATTTTCGGCTAAGGACTTTATTGTGAATACCCAGCTCTGCCATTATTAAATAATGTTTGTCTTTTGCCACTGTTATCTCAGGGTGGCTTGGTTGATACAATCCACTTAAAAATGTGCGGATTGACTCTTCTACAATAAAAGAAGGAAAACCATTGTGCATAAAGAAAGATGTAAGGTACTGAAATTCTTTGTCTATAAAAATGTAGGATGAACAGAGATTGTATGCGCGGTGAAGAAGGGTCTTAATGGATGAGATTTTGTATTTCAAATCTAAACAACTAAAAAAGTTTAATCCTAACCTCGTATTAGTCGGTTTCCTATATACTGATGTTTCTACATTATTTTGTTTTTTTCTTATTAAAATATCTAAAAAGGGGAGGGTGTTATCACTCTCAGTTTCCATTGTATATTTAATACCAGGGTGGATGGTGTTTAAAAAATTAAGAAATTCTAAAAGCTTGATCTCGTTGTTTAAATATAGCTATGGAGTCATCTACAAAACGTCTATAGAAAGTTGGCCTACATGAATCAGGAACTTCAGAAAAAACCCTCTCCTCCAAATGAGTCATGAAAAATTCGGCTGCCAAAGGGCCGATTGGGGACCCCATACCAACTCCATCGATTTGTTGGTAAATCTGGCCATCAAAGGTAAACACCGACCCACCAAAAACAAGGTCCAACAAAGATTTGAATTCTGATTTACTGAAACCATGGAAAGTTGGTGAATCCTTAAAAATTCTGTCTAAAATAATAGTCTTGGTTTCATTAACTGGTATGTTTGTATACAGTGACTTAATATCGTAACTCACCAAAAAACTACTGGAATTTGCTTTATATGCAATCAATTCTGCTTGAAAACTGTACGAGTTGGTAATTGTATATTCATTCCTTTAAGGATTCACCAACTTTCCATGGTTTCAGTAAATCAGAATTCAAGTCTTTGTTGGACCTTGTTTTTGGTGGGTCGGTGTTTACCTTTGATGGCCAGATTTACCAACAAATCGATGGAGTTGGTATGGGGTCCCCAATCGGCCCTTTGGCAGCCGAATTTTTCATGACTCATTTGGAGGAGAGGGTTTTTTCTGAAGTTCCTGATTCATGTAGGCCAACTTTCTATAGACGTTTTGTAGATGACTCCATAGCTATATTTAAACAACGAGATCAAGCTTTAGAATTTCTTAATTTTTAAACACCATCCACCCTGGTATTAAATATACAATGGAAACTGAGAGTGATAACACCCTCCCCTTTTTAGATATTTTAATAAGAAAAAAACAAAATAATGTAGAAACATCAGTATATAGGAAACCGACTAATACGAGGTTAGGATTAAACTTTTTTAGTTGTTTAGATTTGAAATACAAAATCTCATCCATTAAGACCCTTCTTCACCGCGCATACAATCTCTGTTCATCCTACATTTTTATAGACAAAGAATTTCAGTACCTTACATCTTTCTTTATGCACAATGGTTTTCCTTCTTTTATTGTAGAAGAGTCAATCCGCACATTTTTAAGTGGAGTGTATCAACCAAGCCACTCTGAGATAATAGTGGCAAAAGACAAACATTATTTAATAATGCCAGAGCTGGGTATTCACAATAAAGTCCTTAGCCGAAAATTACACATATTGCTAAGGAAATACTTCTGTCAAATGAAATTTCAAATTGCCTTTGTCAACAAAATCAATATAAAATCCTTCTTTACGATAAAGGATCCGGTTCCAAAGAGTCTTCGGAGTTCGATTATATACTTATTTAAATGTCCTGGGTGTTCCCAAGGCAAATATATCGGAAGCTCCGTGAGAACTCTGAAGGCAAGATTCTCTTCCCATATGGGTATAAGTAATAGAACCGGTAAGATCCTTGAAACCAAAGAAAATTCAGCGATAAGAGATCACGTAATAAAGTGCAAAAGTGATATCTCCTTAAATAACTTTGAAATTCTGAATTCGCACAAATGCCCTATTACCCTTCGAATCTTAGAAACACTTTATATAAAACAGCTCTCTCCGAATTTAAATAATGATCTCTCGTCGGTTCCCCTCCTTGTTACCTGAATTCGTTTGGATGTGGGTAGCGGGGCGCAGTTTTGGTGCTTTGGGGTCGGCTGGAGCACGTAACACGCTCGTTTGGCAAGGTTTGTGATTTTGTATAATAGGTTTTGCCAATTTTTTCCTTCAATTATTCGTTTAAAATTCATTTTAAAACAGTTTTATATAATCATTAGATTCATAATTTAAATCTCCCTTACTTTAATAGATTTTAGCAATTATATACTCGCTAACTAATTTAAATATTGAAAATCCTTCCCTAGTCTTTCTATTGTAAATTTGAGCCCCATCTCGAAATATTCCCTTTAACTCTAAAGTTGCAATTCAAAGCTAATACTAGCTAGTAAAGTTCTAGATGTACATTTAGCAGTGTGCTCTCTTAATAGTGCAAAATATTTTGTTTCGTTTATTTATATTTTAGGCCTAAGAAGATGACCGTATTGTGGTCGAAACGTCGCCGGTAAATAAAAAGGATGATACCAGCCATTTTCCTCGCCTTGGGATTTCTGTTGAACATTATATATATATATATATATATATATATATATATATATATATATATATATATATATTATGCGGTTAAAAATTTTATATATATATATATATATATATATATATATATAATTGTAAAAATTGTCTTGGTTCGTGGAAACCTTAATCTCAGTAGGAAAATGAAGACCCACGAGTAGATGGAAAAAGACATTTATTTCGTCTCAGACGTTTCGTTCCAAAAATTTGAACATCTTCAGTAATTCTATTAAAGTAAAATGGACTGAAGGATCCCTAAGATGTTTATTGGCTCTCTATTATATATTCCTACACCGTATTTTTATTAAACTCTCATTTGTTGGTCCCTCCACTTCTTCTTTGGGCGGTACTCTTAATAAAATCTTGCAAAGTCTTTTACCCTAATGCCACTTTAACTTTATATACGAGTCTATTAATCATAATTCTTTGGGTTCTTTATTCAACTATAAAGATCGTATTATATATCGTTGTATATCAATTTAAGTGTACTGGCTGCGATACCTGCTAGGTAGGCCAGACTAGCCTACATCTTAAACAGAGGGTCAATAAACATCTTGGATAATCACGCAGGAAATAAGGGCCACCTCATTTCATCGGAACATTTTTCCATTCTTTTTGGGCCTCCTTCAGTCCATTTCTTAAAAATACTCGAGTCGATTTATAATAAAAAAAACTAAACCAACACTCAACGAGTCCGATTCCTCCTTTGCCCTACGTACTCCATAACCCTACAACCTACCAAGTCATTTTCATGCTCCTTTGTCCTCCACCTTTTCATTCTTGACCTGGAACGACGATCTGCTTAAGGTAATTTGTACATAATTCACGTATTTGGTTCTTTTGATATTTTAATTTTGTAATTTTATACTTTGTCATATTTTAACTTCAGTCTCGCTTCTTTGTTTTTTCAGTGGTTTTTTTTTGTGTTTTTATTAGTCCTGTTTGTTTTGTTTTTTATGTACGTTCCTAAATTGAGTAGGTTTACTTTACCTCAATAGAATCACTAAAAACATTCCATTGTTTGGAACGAAACCTCTAAGAGAAAATAAATGTCTTTTTCCATCTACTCGTGGGTCTTCATTTTCCTACTATATATATATATATATATATATATATATATATATATATATATATATATATATATATATATATATATATATATATATATATATATATATATATATATATATATATATATATATATATATATATATATATATATATATATATTCGTCATATTTTGTTGATAAGGAAATTTTAAAATTATCCCATGATATATTCCGATAATCGCTACCAAACATAATTTTGTTTATTTTTGAGCAGAAAATACACTGCGCTACTTTCTTTACGTTGACTTCCTTTTGTATTATTTACATTCTTACGTTGAGTTTACTTAATTTCTATAAGTGACAAAAACGGGAATCTCGCGAAACGACAAATAATTTGACTCCAATTTGACTTCCTCAAAGGACAGTCAGTCGGTCACAAACCGGAGCGCCCTTAAAGAGGCAAAGTCTCCCCCCCCCCCTTAAATTATCTAATCAGTTAGATCTGTTCGAAACCCATTAATAAACCCCAAATATTAGCCTTGGATCTGATTAAAACCCACCCTAAACCCCCCAATATTGGCCTTAATGGACAACTAATCGATACGAACTATTGCATCCGACACTAATGGCGCCTTTGCGTCTGGTATTCAGGTGCGATGGCATTTATCAACTGAGGGCGCGTGGGGGCTTAATATCTCTCAACGGACGTCTTACTATCAGAAACTCCCCCTAGAAGCACTTACTTATCAACTGTATGGCAGATTTATACTTCGTGTTATTTAAGGCAGTAACAGTGCCGGAGGGCGTAGTGCCAAAACAACACTCCAATGAATTTAAAAAATGTTGATAATGCACTTCTGCCCAGACTCGGGTCTGGTGTATTTTTAAACCACCAAACCCTTATATAGCAGGATTAAAATTATAATAAGGTAAATTAAAAGTGTGGTGAGATACCATTAGTCTCTAGAGTCTAGTTGGTTCTAAAAAGGACTCCCAGACTGTACAATACTTTTTTGAGGTTAAATGTTATAGTCTTGGAAAGCTTAGTGCGAGGTACTTGCCCTGATACCTTGACGAGCTGGGTATTGGCCGTTTGTTCCTCGTGCTGGAGTTGGAGTCCTGCACTACAGACATGGGGTGAAAGAGCTTATGGGGGACGCAAACCCATTCCATATCATTTATTTATTTAAATCTTTGGGGACTCATCTTGGTCCCTGTGGAACAAGGGTGGGCAGAAATATTTTTTGGAAGAGCAGCAAGAATATTTTCCGTAGCTGAAAAATATTTTCGTCGTTTTCTATGAAAGTATAATTTAAAGGAGATGCTATTTCATTTCTGTACATTATTTTCATTCCAAATATAAACTTAGATATTATAAGGAAAAATGGAAAGTAAAATGCACAACAACAAATAGCTTTAATAAACTGAATTAGCTTTAAAACTAAATGATGTTTTTAAATAAATTGACACTAAATCAGAACTAATAGTAACTTGAAAAATTTAATTTAAACGAAAGTAATTATGTATAAGATATTGTATAATCAGTAAAAATTACTTCAGATTCAATGAAGTGATTTTTCAATATGGAAGAATAATTATGTATTTTATCAGTAGTTCTGATTCTTAATATGTCTGCAAGGTGGCCGTCTGACATCACGCTGCGATATTTTGACTTGTAGTTCATGATTGAAAAAGCTTGTAATACGTATGGTGGGCAAGGGAGCTGCTGTAGGGGTGCTAAATGTATGAGAAAAATTCCTTCCAACTCGATAATATAAAGAGCAGAAAAACTTACCCAGTCAAAAGAACGGACAAGCCAGTCGTGTGACATGAACATCGGAAACGGAATCAAGAGGTACATCGTTCGAATCTCAGCGAGTCCAAATAAATGTTATGAAAATCTCTTCAAGGAAGAAAACGAAGACACTTGAAGGACCAACTAAAACTAGAATACGGAAGCCAAGCAAATCGGAAGAAAACGTTTGAAGGGCAAACTTAAAGAAAAAAGGAAATTCAGTCAAAACAAGAAGATTATTCGATAACAAGACAATATGGCAAAATAAACAAAGCATGGCTCCCATAACTGGGTATTGGTCGTTTGTCCCTCGTGCTGGAGTCGGAGTCCTGCACTACAGAGAAGTGGGGAAAAGAGCTTATGGGGGGACGCAAACTTCGGAGAGCCGGGGAAGGAGACCTGATTACAAAAAAGACTTCGTTTGCTTTCCTCAAAAAAATTCGCCTGAACTAATGCCGCAGACTTTGGAGGCCGAGGAAGGAGAGCTAACTACTCCTCAATAAAGATATCTAAGGCTGGTATCTCCCCAATCCTCAAATTCTCTCCGCTCTCTGTACCTTGCAAGTGTTCTACAAATAGAATCCAAAAAAGTGCTGCGTCAACTTCGGAGAGCCGGGGAAGGAGAAGCCACAAAAAAACTTAGTTCGCTTTCCTCAATCCTCACCTTCGCTCCACTAATGCCACAGACTTTGGAGGCCGAGGAGGGAGAGCTAACTACTTCTCGATAAAGATAAGATATCCAAGACTAGATAGACTCTCCGCAATCCTCAAATTCGCTCCGCTGTCTGATCTTCGTCACAACTGCACCTACCCTACAAGAGAATTAAAAAAAAAATAGTGCTGCGGTGAACTTTGGAGAGCCGGGGAAGGAAACCTGATTACAAAAGACTTCGTTCGTTCTCCTCAATCCCTAAAAATTCGCTCCACTAATGCCGCAGACTTGGAGACCGAGGAAGGAGAGCTAACTACTCCTCGATTAAGATATATCCAGACTGTTCTCTCCCCAATCCTCAAGTTCGCTCCACTTTCTAGAAAGGGACCTGTGTAGGGGTGCGAAATGTATGAGAGAAATTCTTTCCAACTCGATAATAAAATGGCTGTAAAACTTCCCATACATATCGGAAACGGAATCAAGAGGTACTTCGTTCGAATCTCAGCGAGTCCAAATAAATTTTATGAAAATATCTCAAGGAAGAAAACGAAGAGGCTTGAAGGGCCAACTAAAACCAGAATACGGAAGCCAAGAAAATCAGAAGAAAACGTTTGAAGGGCCAACTCAAAGAGAAAAGGAAATTCAGTCAAAACAAGAAAATTATTTGATAACAAGACAATATAGCAAAAGAAACAAAAGCATGCCCCCCCCCCCCATACTGCTTTCAGAGCCACACATCGCTCTGGGAGCCACATTTGCCCACATCTGCTGTAGAAGGCAGAGACCTGGAAAACAGAAGAGTGCGTCTTGCTTATCTTTTAAGCGTCATTTTTATTGTTGTTTTTATTTGTTCTTTTTTCAACTTATCCTAGAGATGTGTTCTTTCGGCAACTATGTCCTCTGGATCATTGAAAAAAGGAACGAAACAAATTGCTCAAAACCATTTTCCCTGGATGAAATATATCTTTTGGGGGAACATACTGGGTGATTTGACCTTTCTAAATCACAAAGCCTTAATTCGTATCAATGGTTCGCATAACATCGACGGAAGACAAAGTTTCATTCCAGTGTAAAGCACAGCTGCTTTCTCCGACACTACCGCGAAGACAGCTTGTTTGATTTATCTAGAGGAAATCTAATTGACCGCAAAGGACAGGAAACCAAAATAAATGTATTATAAAACAGGGTAAGAAGGATGTAACAAGATCGAAAAAAACAACAGAAAGGGATAATGTAAAATGAGAAATTGTCTAAAAAATGGCATAAATTTTTAAACAACCCAGTGAAATTCCTCTTTGATGAAAATGCTCCCACTCAAAATGAACATTCTGGTTATAATTTTCCTCAAGTTAGTTAAGGCCTTTACGAGAGAATTAATTTCAGTTTACATGAAAATTGCTCGCAAAAGTGGAGGGTTCTCCTGTTCGGTAACTTGCCTTTATGATGCTTTTCTGGCAATTTCTCACATACTTCCTCCGAAAGTAATTTGCAGTAATTTCAAATAAATACCTATATGATTCGCATATGTTTAAAGATTTCTCCTTTTCTTCTGTTTCAAATGGGTATTCTATCCCCTAAATGAGTTCGAATTTGTACTTTCTTCTCGATTTTGTTTTAAAAATCCTTGCCACTTTAATATGTATCAATTTTACGGTAAAATGCATGCAACCAAATTTGGGTCTATTTTATGACCAAATTTCATTTTGCCTTTCTCTTCCTACGGAGATGAAAATACCTCGACTGCAATTTCAAGAGCATTTCTTATTTTCAAAGAGCTAACCACTGGCAAATAGCTGCGGGCAATGGAATACCGTTCTCTCTTCTCAATCCAATAAAAATACCATTAGGGGAATAAGAATATTTATTGAATCTGGATACGATAGAAAAATGCGCCAGAAAAATACTTTGGGTCCGTAAAAATACTTTTTTCCTACCTCTGATATCATAAAATTGAAATAGACTTTCAGTTTATCGAATACGACACTGATGATACTCCAGATTACTCTAAGAAATATAACAATAGTATTAAATGGTATAAAGTAGTATCAAGTAATATAAAAATAAAAAACACTTTCATGGCCAATTTCCTTCCTTGGTATAAGCCTCCGAGGGTGTAGGAACTCGGTGCTCTATGCCTAAGCAATTGCATCCACTAAGGGTTCTAAACTGGTTAAACCTATGTCGGTGATAGATTTATTTCCTACTCCAGATTTGTTTAACTGACAAATTAGGTTATTAATAGGTTGGTAGGGTATTAATAGCAGCTTCCTAAATAACGAGGGTACTGAATATAATTCTTACTGTTATAAGTGTTAAGGTGTAAATAGAAGCCATATTTTGGAGGTTGTATAAATATGGTTGGGGGCCCAAGCAGAGAGACATAGATTCTGAAGGTCCGTATGAAGTGTATGTATAGTGTATTGAATGTGTGTGTGTGTGTTTGCGAACTTGGTGATTTTAAGTGTTTTTAGGACACTGAGTTTGGCTGTTGCTTTAGTTGTGGTGTTATATATGTATGGTTGAAAGTTACATGTACCTTTTGGGTGATACCGAATAGAATCAGAGTTATGTTAAAATGCTAGTGGGGGAGTGGAGTAGGTTGGATGACTGATTATTGTCTATTTGCGGTTAAAAAGGGGACAAAAATACTCCTCTTCTTTACCTCTAACCACACTTTAGCTCTTATTAAATCTGGTATCTTTGCAGAAGGCAACGGGTGGTGGTGAATGGACAGGCTTCTGAGTGGGTGCCCGTTTCTAGCGGGGTGGCTCAAGGTTCTGTCCTGGGACCACTAGTATTTATCATCTACGTCAACGACATGGACAGTGACATGGTTGCCAAGATTTCCAAATTTGCCGACCATACCAAGCTTGGTATGAACGTTGCAAAGGATGGAAACACTGCCTGCCTGCAGAAAGATCTTGGGAAGATTGGGGAGTGGTCGGACACGTGGCAAATGCCATTTAACGTGAACAAATGCAAAGTAATGCATATCGGCCACAGAAACCCCCAATCTCAGTATATCTTTAAGGGCACTGCTCTTGAATCGAGTGACACTGAGAAGGACTTGGGTGTTACTATCACTAGCGACCTCAAGTTCTCGAAACAGTGCATCGAGGCAGAGAAGAAAGCCCAAAGGATGTTAGGCTACATAAAGCGCCAGTTTGGATACCGTAACAAGGAGATAGTACTTTGTCTGTACAACTCCCTCGTTCGGCCGCACCTGGAGTATGCCGTGCAATTTTGGAGTCCTTCGTTTCGAAAGGATATCGCAAGGTTGGAACGCGTACAATCCAGGGCAACCAAGCTGATTCCCTCTATCCGACATAAAAGTTATGAAGATAGACTAAGGGAATTAGATCTGTTCTCGCTGGAAACCCGTACACTACGTGGTCAGCTCATCGAAGTTTTGAAAATACTTCGAGGGTTCGACAATGTTGACTACCGGGATATTTTCACAGAACGTGCAATCACGGCTTCAAACTTGAACTGAAGCGTTACAACCGCAATCTGTGTGGACATTTTTTCACCTACAGTATTTGCGGTAAGTGGAACGCACTTCCAGTGGAAGTTGTCAACAGTGAATCTGTTGACCAGTTCAAGTCAAGACTAGACAAAGTCTTGAAAAGTGGCCGTTTTGGGACGCAAAGCAATTGAGCAGCCATGTGCCTGCTCGATTGCTAGTCCAAAGGTCCCCTCTTTGAATGGACCGTAAGGTCTCCTAGGGTACTTCCTTTCCTTCTTACTCCTTGTTACCTCATATTTGCATCTTGTCGTAAACCAGAGCCGACTGGAACACCTCAAGTAAATTAATACACATTGTGTATGGTTAGTTGCGTGATGGTAATTCCTAATAAAGGGCGCCGTCCGGTGGTTGCCATAGGTTATCCCGAACTGTGTTCTCGATCCGATTTTGAAATGTCTCCTCTGGATTAAGTCTCAGAGAGCATGAATGCTGTGTGCAAATAAATATTCAATACACGTTTGTAAAACACCTTTTTGCGTTACTTAAAAACTTTTATTGTAACTGTATTCTTCAAATTTACACCTTACCTGGCTCACATACCATAAATATGCCACCAAACAAACTAATATCATCATCATCATTATCATCATCATTAACTTTATAATTTAAAAAGTGGATTTCTTTGGGTATTTGAATAATAATTTTATCCTAGTTTGGTTAGGACTTAGGTTTTTTTTATCAAGTTATTTCTAATAATTCTTTTATAATATCAAAAAACAGAATTGTGAATTTTTAAAACCCAAAGAATTACAAATGGTGAAGTTCAGAAAATTTATTTTTTATATTTTTTCTATAACTATATTTTAGCAACGTGATATTTTGAAAGGGAGGAAATTTAGTTTAGAGTTCCTTTTTAAAATTATTATAATTTGCGAAGTTCATAAAATTTATAAAAATTTAACCATGGCTGCTTATATATGCAAGTATATAAGCAGTTATATATAAAGGATTTATAGCAATAATTTCAAAATGACAAGCCAAAACTATCTAATACCCTAAATAGAGTTACAGCTAATACTTTATTGGGACAACCTTTACTCACCTTTTATAAGAAGACGTTACTTTTAATCACTCTTCTGCTGGTACTTAGGACTACTTTTCCTCCCGGATCTTCTTCAGATCATTCCAAAAAAATAGGTTGAGGAGCATTTTCTTGAATGTTCCATTCCTGACAGAGATTTTTGATCGCGTTGAGATGAGGAGAGTGTGGCGACCATTTTTAATGCGTTCATTTTATATTCTCAAGTTATTTCTGCTCTCGTTGGTGGCATGTTTCAGACTCATTTCTTGGTTAATGAACCATGGGGCATAGTTCCATCCGGCCTTCCTTCGATTAAATGAACTAGCACTGTACCATGGGAAGCAACTCGCCCCCTTCCCTAATCTCATTATTTCACTGCCAGTTTGTTTCAAGGTTGAGACTATTCTTTCGCTTGTTCGCTTCATTCTTCCTTCTCCAAACGTGACGATGGGAATTCAGGTAAAATCACTTTTTTTAGTCCCATAAGACCAAATAACATTAGTTAAAAAGCTGTTAGATCCTATAAATGCTCATTAGCAAACTTGAAACGGTCCTCTGTATGGGAACTTTGAACTACACTTTTCATTTGCAACAAGATCACAAGACATAATAGCGGAATGCGTTTCTTGAAGTCTTGACGATCCTTCGCCTATTTCTCTCGACTAGATTGGGCTTGTTTTTTGACCATTCCTAGATTTTTGTTGACGCCCATTATCGAAGCAACGGCGAATGGAGGAATGGTTACAAATTTACCTCTAGCTCTGTAGCGTTTGATTTTACGAGGGGCGGTCAATAAGTTTTGCAATTCGGATATAAGGAAACGAGATATGAGGAAAAGTGTTTTATTATTTTTCAATATAACTACCCTCGACTTCAATGCACTTGCGCCACTTGTCCCTGAGGCTTCGAATTCCCGATAACCAGAAATCTCCAGACTGTTGTTCAATCCATTCCTGGACGGCGAGCTGGACATCTTCATCGTCCCCAAACCAGCGTCCACGCAGTGCAGCCTTGAGCTGGCAGAATAAAAAGTAGTCGCTAGGGGCCAGATCTGGACTGTAGACGGATTGGTTGAGTTCCTCAAATCCGCACTTGCGCAGGGCAGCTTGTGCAACTCTGGCCTTGTGAACCTTGACGACGTTGAAGTCGATCATGGGGCGTGAGGTTTCTAGGGACCCAACGGGCAGAGACCTTGGTCATGGCGAAATTGTCGTGGATGATGTTGATAACACTTTCTTGTGATATTCCAAGTTCTCGCTCGATTTCTTCTACCTTCACCCGTCGATTTTCGAGGATGATCCTCTCCACACGGGCCACATTGTCCTCATTGGTCACGTCTGAGAGGCGTCCTAGATGAGGGGCATCTTCAAGGGACTCACGACCATGGCGAAACTTCCTATCCAGCGAGCAATGGTTGAATAGGAAGGGGCGGTGTCGGTGTACACTGCAACATGCGTTCATGGATCTCTTTTGCATTTTTGCCTTCCTTGGTCAAAAATCTTATCACTGTGCGGTGCTCAACCTTCTCCATTGTTGAAAAATTTGTGACTAACGATCTGCGATCAGCTACTACTTCTTAAATAGACGAGGCAGGAGCGTGCGGCTGCAGGTCCTGACTTATCATCACTTTTCCTAACATACCCACAAACAGCCATCCCCCTTCCTCTGTTTTGCCCTACCGATTCGCAAAACTTATTGACCGCCCCTCGTAATATACAAATAAACAAAGGCATCGAATGCATTTTCAGAATGTTCTTTGGTTTTCGGTATTATGCGTCTTTTTGCAATAATAAGTGACATCAAACTGACACATTTTCAAATGTTTACAATCATGTTTACTATTATTTAAAATTCTACTGGTTTCAGAAATGTTTTAAATGAAGATCCATTGCAAAGTTTAAACGTGAATTTTGTATTGCTATTAACTGAGACACTAAAGATGTGTGGCATTATTTATTTACTTTGCATATTGCCTCATATTTATATGCTCTTTTGGTGAACATTTTCTTCGTATTTATTATAATAAATATTGAAAGTAAATGTGCTGAATTTTTTAAGAAAATGCTTTCAAAAAATGTATGTTATTGATGAAGAGTATTATTTTATCATCGTGTATGGAATACTTGTTTATCCCACTGTAGGTGGGTTAATTCACACGTTGACACTTTACTTAAAATTTTTCCTGAACTGCAGTTATATATTAATTCTTGTCACCATTTTCTCTCTCACTTTTTATTTTTTTCCGAGTTGATTATTTTTCCACGGATTTCTTCTTGCGTACGAGCGCTTATCTTTAAATCGAGCGGGCGTGGTAAAACACGCTTGAACTTTACTCTCAGCTACATGAGATTTGCTCGAGTTTCAACAACTCAGCATTGGACATTGGACTTAACAAGTTAAGAAGTATAGATTAGTAGAGCAAACGTAAGAGAGTATAGTGGTGAAAGGGTTTTGACAAAGATAGTAAAGGTGAGTTTAGTATAAGTTTGAAAGAGGTGTATTTTCCTGGTGGAAGGGTATCTCCAGAAAAAGTCGATAGTATAGTAAAAATATAGATGAATGATCCCTGGTTAAAGGGTAGCTACCCTTTGTTGTTTTGGGGGATGAAATTGGTTGGCATTTGACTGTAGTAATTAGGAAAACCTCACTACTACGGTAGGTCAAATTTCGGTGAAAAGTTGTCGTAAATTGGGTTGTCATAATTGGTAAAATTATTTTTATTTATTCTTGTTCATCTGACTTTTCCACTTGATTTTCTCTTTTCTTGCTGCAGGTTGTCTTCCTCGAATTTTTCCTCCTCTCGACTGAATTTCCTTTTTCTTTTAAGTTGGCCTTCAAACGTTTTTCTTCTTTATTTTCCTTGGTTTTCGTATTCTTCTTTGGCTGGGTTGGTTCTTAATCTTCGTTTTCTTTCTTGAGAGAGCTTCATAAAAGTTTTTGGACTGTTGAGTTTCGAACGAAGTACCTCTTGGTTTGAATGACAATACTCTAGCCACACGACTGGCCTTAGTCCGCCTAATTGTTGGTAAGTTTATTGGCCATTTATATTATTCGAGTTGGAAAGAATTTCTCTCATACATTTTCGCACCCATAAGTGTTACATGTTAGGGTTGATGTTACCGTTCGGGTAAGGTCTTCTTCAATTTTCGGCTAGCTTTTGATACTACGCTCGCAATGTAGCGTAGATGTTATGTCGATGAGTGTTTTATTCTTGGTCGACTTTTGCTCCTTGGGGGAAGGACGGAGGAGTCTTTCCCTTGCCGGATCTCTTACGTTACTCTGCGTCCGTCAAAATAACGTAAGTGTCGGTTGAGAATTGGACAAGGTCGCGGAATAGAGCTTGCTTTACCAGATCTTCAGGTATGTCAGCCTCGTAGTGCCATTTGTATTGTTTGGCCCTAAGGCTATCGACAATATCTTCTGGGCCTACATTGTCAAGAAACTGGTTCCCATCGGCAGCATATACTTTGAAGTTTAACATCCTCGAGTGGTACCTGTACCTGGGAACCCGATTCTTTGAAGACGAGGACCTACTCGGTCGACGTGACTGCGAGGCCTTTTTGAGGAGAGGCGAATGCTCCACCTTCTTAGGCCTCACAGCAGCAGCTTTCTTCTGCTCGATTTATGGTTCTGTTGGGGTAGTTGGGTGTGTCAGTGAGTCCGTTTGTGCGTTCTTCCAGGCAGCCATAGCTTGCACTCGAGGATCCCGTGAAAAGGCATTACTCGTGTCTAGAGCTTTTTGGCCAAGCGCAGTCAACAACTCAGCACTTATCTCACCTCACCTTTTATATATGTTTTTTTTTCACATACACTACTCGGTTTCCTATCTTCAGTGTATTGCGAGTATGTGGTATCCGTTAAATGACCCAAATGAAAATTCAAAAAGAAAAATTCAATTAAAAAAAATATACATTTAAAAGAAGAAAAGTGTCTGTTTATTATGAGTTAGCTTTTTAAAAGAACCAGGTAATGGCTTTGCCACTTTTCCCTATTGGGGAAGCTTGCGCTTCGTGACTAAGATTCAAATTTAAAATCTAAAAAAAAGCAGCCATGGTTAAATTTTTATAAATTTTCTGAACTTTGCCAATTCTAATAATTTTAAAAGAGGACTTTAGACTAAATTTCTCCCCTTTCAAAATATCACGTTGCTAAAATATAGTTATAAAAGATATATAAAAATAAATTTTCTGAACTTCACCATTTGTAATTCTTTGGGTTTTAAAAAATTCACAAAATTTCGATACTTATATTTGTTTCTGAACTTCACCATTTTGTTTTTTCATATTATAAAAGAATTATTAGAAATAACTCTGATAAAAACATAAGTCATAACCAAACTAAGATGAAATTATTATTCAAATACTAAAAAAATCCCCTTTTTAAATTAAAGAGTTAGTGATGATGATCATAATGCCTTTTAAATGGCCTCTAATGTGTCACATAAATTGAAAAGGCTTTTCCAAAATAGTACCTCTTCGGTATGATCAACAATGTCCTTTGAGGTATTACTATTCCTTATGACTCCTTGTGACTCTTATGACGATGCTGAACATCAGGCAAGGTGCTTGAGCGAATCAATTCTTATATTGGGGTAAACATGTCATTTATATTAAGTGACACATATTCATGTTTAACCATCATGAACTAGAAATTTTATTATACTTAAAATTTATTTTGAGTAATTTCGATATTTCTATTAAAAAATGACTTCTATAGGTAAGTTCTTTTTTTAATGGAAAACCTAGATTTTTCCTTCAAATATTTCCCATGTTTTTTCCATTTACGTTAATTCAAGATCTTTTGATTGATCTTCTTTCTCACATTATTTTCATCCATCAAGTCTCTGCAGTATTTTTATCACACTTAACTTCACAATTTTCTTTCCTATATTCGTTTTCACTTCCATCGCTTATTCCTATCTCATGTAAGCCCCTCTAATTCCAGGGTGCACTCATACTTCCATACATTAAGATGCGTATTAAAATATTTTCACGTAGATTTCAACTGAATTTACAGACATCGTTAACATTCATTATTTCTAATTTCTCACAACCTACATTCATTTCCAACTTAATTTCTTCCCCAACAATCTAACACGCCTAGACGATGTCAACATACTTTAACTCATTCGAATTCCGGGGGGTTTATTGCGGCATTACAGGTTTCAATACCTTTGCTATTGAATACATCTATTTTCTTCATGTACTTCAACATTTTCACTCCTATCCATTATCACGCGTTTAATTGCTGCTTTTACTTCTCTTTTTTTTAAGCGAAAATTAACGAGAAAGTATGTGAATATTATCGAAAGATATAGAGACCCCAGATCTTCTTGCGGGCATTATAGTCAGAATAGCAGGCTATCTCACAGTTTTCAGTCACGCAGTTTGCCATGCTACACTACGCTCTCAAAACAAAGTACCAGAATCTACATTTTCTTGGAAATACTCCTTTAATTTCCAGGAAATTTGGGTAGAAATCTCTTGGAAATTTGCCTCTGCTCGTGTCCAAAATTCCTTTTACTTTCAGTTTACAGTAAATACCATAATGTATCCATGAGAACACTATCCTACGTGTATTCTAGACTGATACTGATGTTATTACTCATTTATTATGATGTTGAGATGACTTGAGGTCACAAAATCCTTCAGAACGAAGGTCGTCCAGTGGAAGGTTAAACGAATGATAATGTCTGCCATTTTAAGGCTTTGTGATCACTGGAAGTGAGAGTGCACGCAGCCTAAAGCTACCTTAGGATTCGGGGCCTGCGTATCGAGAGGAAAAAATGGGTCGCCCTCGTAAACCGACTCACAGGGAAGAAAGGAGGGTGCAATGGATACCGATGAAGGACCGAATTAGATAGAAGCCTGTATTCAAGTCAAATGACCGAGAACTCGAAACTGAATGTGTCTTGCCAGACTGTCTCACGTTGCTTGACAGATGTGGGATTCATAGCACGCCTTCCTGCTAAGAAACCACTCCTCTTCGCTACTGAGCATGTCTTGTGGGGTTCTGAAAAGGGGGTGTTTTCAGCGACGAAAGCCAAATTATGTTTTTCGAATCGGACGGGAAGCAGATCATAAGGCGTCGTACAGCTAAAAGATTGAATCTCAAATGAACGAAAAAGACGGTTAAATTAGGAAGTGGTAGTATCATGGTTTGTGGCTTCTTTTCAAACGCTGGAATCTATCCGCTCGTTTGTTTCCGCGGTAAACTAAACGCTGCAGTGTACAAGAATCTGCTTCCGGAAACATGTGATCCCATATCTCCCACCATCAAGGGTACGTGAGCCTTTTTTTCATGCAGATATGGCTCTGTGCCACACAACAAAGAGTGCTAAGCAGTTTGGGGGTGATGAAAATATCGACATGATGAAGTGTGGTTCGCAAAGCCATGATTTAACTGGATAGAAAATCTATGAAAGATACTAAATCGAAAAATTATGGTTCAGAAACAAGAATGGTGAAGATTTTTGGCAAAGATTGGAAGAAGAAGGGAATAAAATCACGTTCAAATAATGCCACAAATTGGTCAAGTCATGATGCCGAAGATGTGCTCAATTCATCGAGAACAAGGGCCTACCTACCTTTTAATAATATTTTGATTCAAATTTCTATGCAAAATTATGTTGTTTCTTGGTTATATTTGCGTTTATACTTATAGTTGTCTAATTTTGGAAGTAGCCTTTCTTCAAATGCACATTACTCTCCTCATAGCTTTTTTTACCCTTTGTTCTTTCAAATAAAAATTGGACTGCAGCAACGGTCAAATTTCAACGGAAATTTTGTGCAATTTTCAAGGAAAATGTAGATTTAAGTATTTTATTCTCTAGTTTTGGACGGTACTGTACGGTTAATAAACCTTACGAGGTACACATTATGACTAGGGTGTGTGCCATCCCTTCATGTTTCAGGTGGAGAGCTTTACTCTGATTGCACCATCAAACCCTGCGGGTGAATTAACTCTTTGATGCTACGGTAACTTGCTGAGCGGATCCGCATTTTAGTCGATAGTTTCAATAATTCTCGATTACACCACTTTTTTCCTACCGAGGCCGACATGCTAGAGCCCTTTATTCTCCTCTGTTTTTAACCCTTCAAAAATAACAGTTCAAAAAGACTAAATAATTATTTATTTTTTAGACGAACATTCATATTTCATTATTTTTAGTCGCGTGCGAGTCTAATCGCGAGCGACTCTACATCTCACTATGTCGGTCGTTGGTCGTCAGTCGTCGGTCGGCGATCAGCGATCGGTCCCCGTTTCGCTTTTTTTTTGTTTTAGTAATAACATCATAACTATTTTGCCGATTCTTACGAAATTTGAAACCCTTATGTTGTTTTACATTCTCCTTCGAATGCTATAATTGTGAAAGTCCTCCCAAAGTTAGACCGGAAATTATTTTGTTTTGACAATAACATCATAACTATTCGGCCGATATTCTGCTAGTTAAGACTAAGCTATAATATGCTACACTCTGCTAGGCAAGCATAGAATAGGCTATACTATGCTAAGCTATGCTAAGATATAATGTACAAGGGTAAGTGTCGAGGAATAGGCCGAGGGGTGGTTGGAGTTTTCCCCGACTCTTATATATATATATATATATATATATATATATATATATATATATATATATATATATATATATATATATATATATCCTATTATCCCGAATGCGGAGGAGTCGTCGAGCTACTCTTTATACTTCGTTTGGCCCGTGTCCTGAATGGGTTTATTGACTCAGAGTGCTTAGAGGTTGACTACGGAGGGATTGGAATGAATTTTGCCAGCAAGCGACCCAAAGGAAGTTAGATACACAACAATAGGAAAACAAAGTTTTGATGAACACTAAACAAGAATATATATATATATATATATATATATATATATATATATATATATATATATATATATATACAAATGATGTGCTTTGAGAGATAAATTAATAAGTGAATCTCGGATATTTCACTTGGCTTGAAAATTACTATTCACCATACAAAACCCTATACTACACACTTGTAATGCTGGTAAGCTTCGCGGTGAAGTCGGGGAATGTGGAAGTGAAACCTGATGTTCGGGTGGCGCTGGTGAGTGAAGGTGGTGAGATAAGGGGCGGAGACGATGTGGTAGGTTCTCCACAATTCCGTCACGATTCTTGCTGGAAGAAGGCAGTGACGGGAGCTTCCTGTTACAGAGGGCCCCACGCTCGTGAACCCCGAGGAATCTTGGGTGCCTCCGTGACGGGGAGGGGGGCGAAGTGACCTATCGACGCGTAGGGTCACGGACAAAAGCCGAGATGTAGTTTTCTCGTTTAGGGAACCAGAGTGAGGCTGTTTGTAGCTTCGGCTCTTTCCCGTGAGCACGAGCTTTGGTCCGCACTGCCTTGCAGACCAACGGGGTAAGGAGCCTCCCTAACTGGGACCGATCTCCTCTGAAGACTTGATGCTTCGATGAATTACCACTACTATGCTATGCTTGGCTATGATATGCTATGCTATACTAGGCAAGTTTAGGCTAGGCTTTTTTTTAGGCTATACTATGACAGGCTGGGCTGTTCTCTACTATGCTATGCTAAGGTATGTGGTTATACCAAGGTCCTCCCATGATTACTCCGGGAATTATTTTAAAGTTTTAAAGGTCGTAAGGTCATAAATCAGAATAAGTGAGGCACGCGACTTTTTGGTCCGGAGACCTTGTTTTTTTATTCTCTCACATCACAAAGTTCTTCATTATTTAGGAGCAGGTTATGAAGTTCAATTACCGGAAATTTTCATTCCAATAGAGTTCTACAATAATTCTACTCTCCTTTTCAACTCCCAAGAACAATATAATTGTTATAAGGGCGACAGGCCGCAAAAAAAAAGCGCATCGATACTGACGTCATCGTTTCCAAACTATGACGTCAATCAATGACGGCAGACGCGAACGATGGCGTCAGAGATGGCTGAGCTATCATCTTTAAAGACCCGCTGGAAGCGGCTTTCAAACGCCTCGAGTGGTACCAAGATCGTCTGTCTTTCACTTATTATCATCGTCGCACGGATGCATTCACACGTACACAGACACACTTATCGAAAATACAAGCCATTTTTATTCCATAAAAAGGAGAGATGTACGAAAAAAAGGGAGGGGGGAGGAAACAGTACTAAGGATTTGGGAAATAAGCGCAGAAAGCCAGCCGGTGCAGGGACCGGCGAAATGCGTGGATGGTCTTTCGCATCAGAGGGGGAGGGGGACAAAAAGGCAACCTTACCACACTTGTATTAAGTTTATTAGTTCCGTTAGTGCACTTTATAGAGAAAATGGCATCGTTAGTTTTTGGTTTATTTTTTTAATGAATTTAAATAATAATAATAAATATTCTGCCTGCCAGCTCTCGTTGCACTTCTCTTTCTCCCATACGTTCTTACACATCTTTATTTAACCCTTCTTTTGCAATTCACCAACTACCATTCAATCATTCTACCGTCTTTTCCGGGTTTCCTATTTCGAGGTGGGTTCGCATCTTTACAACACTACCGCTACGGTCCAGACCTTCCTTACATTACCATTCCAGAGTGTTTCTTTCGAAAAGCCCCAACCTTCACTACTTTACATATCTCTCCTTACAAATTTTGTGTGTTTTTATTTTTTTTAATCCCTACATTTCTATTTAAGATCTTTTAATTGGTCTTCTTTCTCACATTATTTTCATCCATCACGTCTCTGCAATATTTTTATCACACTTGACTTCACAATTTTCTTTCCTGTATTCGTTTTCACTTCCATCGCTTATTCTTATCTCATGTAAGCCCCTTGAATTCCAGAGTGCACTCATACTTCCATACATTAAGATGCGTATTAAAATCTTTCCGCGTAGATTTCTACTGAACTTTACAGACATCGTTAACATCCATTATATCTAATTTCTCACAACCTACATTCATTTCCAACTTAATTTCTCCCCCAACAATCCAACACGCCTAGACGATGTCAACATACTTTCACTCATTCGAATTCCGGCGTATTTATTGCGGCATTACAGGCTTCAATACCTTTGCTATTGAATACATGAATTTTCTTCATGTACTTCAATATTTTCGCTCCTATCCACTAGCACGCGTTTAATTGCTGCTTTCACTTTTCTTTTAATTTATATAACATTAGAGTTCAACAAGACTTTCGTTATTCAAGGTTACACTTTCATACAAATTTTGAATTACATTTCTTTCAACACATCATCTTTAAACAGATTTAGACAGTAGGAAAAATTATACACTCTTGGCACTACACCACAAAATAATATATTGAGTCTTTCAACTGCTCTTTTAGACTTACATATGCCATGCCATTAGAGCGCGTCATACTCTAGAATTTTATGAAACTGGTGATGAGGGGGATTAAAATGATCAATATTGGTGAAAAGAACAAACTTTTGGCAGAAAAGTTAAATTCTGATTGATTTAACCTACATCAATTTGAAGTTGAAATATTGTTAGTTCTGGGTCATTTACTATATTTTACTATTATTTTAGTTACCCATAAAAGATCAAATTTAAAAGTTTTCTATCATCAATACATTTATGTAGTCTGAAAACTATTTATAAAAAAAAAATTAAAATGTATTAGATAGAAATAAGAAGTAGGAAACCTGTTAAAATGACCCTTAATTTAGTTTGGTCTAACTCCAAAATTGCAAGTAGCCAGTAATCATTACTCGGTGGAAGGCAATATTCTAGTAGTGTTGCCAGTTCTGGTAACTATTGTAACTGGTATCTGTTTATAGAGCATTCACATTTTATTTGAATGCTAGTAAAGGCTATGGATCATTTTAGAATAACCTATAATTATTTGGTAGGGATTATTTCTTAATCTAAGTGCCATCTTCTCATTTGCAGATATACCTGCGATTAGTGTGACAATGGAGAAAATCAGGACAAGGTCCAAATCAAGTTCTTATCTGATTAATTTTGTTGAGACTGGGCAAGAGCTGATGGTGTCTGAGTTACCAACAATAAGAGATATTTTGAGGTACGGCATCTACCTGAGGGAGCAAAGTGAAGATAACCGAAGAAATTATGAAGTGGACCAGCGGGTAAAAGACATGTATCAGGGCTTGATTAATCAGTGGACAAAAGCTAATGCTCTGTTCAAACCACCTGTTGTAAATCAAAAGCTCTCTTCCAACCACCTGTTGTAAATCAAAAGGTCACAATAATATCAAAGCTTAAGGAGGTGTGGAAGGAGGCAGTAAAAGTTTCACTTGGTAAAGGAAAAATTGAAGTAAAAGAGAGGTTCATTGCAAAACTAGATAAGTTATTTGATATATTGACATGCAAATGTCAAATTTCCAGTTGTGGAGAAGTATGTTGTAAGGGATGTGAGATTGAAGCCTACATTAACTGCTGTTGTAGTAAAAAGAAAAAAATTATCTACTAGGGAACTGGCCTTTATTAAATGACAAAAGGAGAGGTTCGGAAGTAAAGGTATCTTTTAAATTGGATGTACTGATATTCCAGAGCATAATATACAATTAAGAGCTTCAGAAAGGAAAGAAAAAGAAAGGATAGCAGAAATGAAGAGAAAGGGTAAGGAGGAAATTGCTGTTTTAGCAGGAAAAGCAGCAAGAAAAGAAATCGAGCATTTTTTTGGCTGAAGGCAGAAAATTCTGATGGTAACAACAGTTTGGGTGATGAAGTAACGTTTGAAGCTGTCCAAGAGCCGGAATCTTCCACCAGGAATAGAAAGAATTATCATGAAATTCCAAATATTGCTGTTGCTAGTATAAGGTATGGTGGATTGAGACCAACTGCAGTTATAGCAACAACAGCTTTAATAGATGTGGGATTCATTACTGAGGAAGATACAAGTAAAGTAATTGATAAAAATAAAGTTAAGAAAGCACAGGAAAAGCTAATGACAGTTATTGAACATGAGTTTGGGGAAAACTTAAGGAGGGATGGGGGAATTTCTTGTGTCTTCTTTGATGGACGAATTGATATGACAAATTTTATGATGGAGGCAGAGGGAAGTGAAAAATTGTTTCCAGCAAAAACAAAAGAGGAGCATTAAACTGTCATCAGTGAGCCTGGTAGCAATTACCTCTTCCACTTTTTCCCAGAAAAGGCTACAAAAAAGAATCGCATGCAGAGAAGATGGGTGAAGGAAAGGGGTTTGGACAAAAGCTTAATGGCTATTGGAGGAGACTCCACGAATGTAAACACAGGTGTAAATTCTGGAGTAATGCGAAAATTGAAGCTCCATTTGGGCTGAAAGCTTGTTGGGTTAGTCTGTAATCTCCGTCATCTAATTATCAACCTGGATGGCCCAACACTATCTGACAACAGATATTCCGTACCAATAGGAAAGCTCCTTGACTCTGTTACAGACTTGGATATCAACCCAAATTTAACTCAAATATCTTTAGGTTCTCATCTTACTAAGATACCTCAGGAAGTGGTACAAGATCTTTCCACTGATCAACACTACAGCTATACAATTGTATCGGCAATCAGAAATGGAGTGCTTCCTACTTGGCTTTCTCTATTGGAAATAGGACCAGTAAACCATAGTCGCTGGCTAACCACAGCTAACAGACTTCTTCGGCTGTGGGTGTCAAAGCATGAGCTCAAAGAAAAAGCCTTTAAGAATCTACGACTAATTCTTGAGTTCATCATTGAGGTATATTACCCATGCTAGTTTAACGTTAAGATTGAGCACTCTTGGACCAAGGGACCTAGGCACATTCTTTATCAACTTCACTGCCTTAAGTCTCAGAGGAAGGAGGTATTGGATATTGTTTTGCCAACTGTTAAGAAATTAGCTTGCTATGCATACAGTGAAGCCATCCTCCAAACCCTCCTATGCTCTGAAGATCAGGCGGAGAGAACTGAAGGGGTCAAAAGAATCCAGCCCATCAGAGGAGAAGGGGACCCAGATACTCAACTGGGACACTCCTTTGTAAGGCTTGGAAGGACACCAGACAACCAGACATCAATTCTGATGCTACCAGGATTGGAGATCTGATCAATTGGTCAGAGGATGTCTCTGAGCCACCCCTCACTTGCTCTATAAGTACTTCTGAATTGAAAAACTTCATTGACTCTCCTATGAAAGTACCTTATTGGCCTTGTCACACAGAGAACATTGAGAGGGTTGTAAGAATGGTAACTGAGGTTTCTTCCAAGTATTCCTAATATGAAAAGAGAGATGGAGGAATCAGGGCACAAGAGACAAGTAGACGTCTGATGTCCAGGAATGAGTCAAAGCAAGATTTGTGTGCTCTGGTAAAGTTTAACTTTTGAATATGAACCAAAGTCACCCATGCAGCTATATGTGGAGCTTTGCATACACTTTTATGACTCAATAAACATGTAAATTTGAGGCTACTTTGTGTTTGTGTGTACTTGGATTAAATAAAAATAGGTTACATAAGCTCGAGACGAAAGGGAAATATTTACTTTTATTTAAATGGAAATTGATGTAGGTAGGAGCAATTGTATAACAAAATAAAGTTCCTTTTCCAAATCTACACCAGAAAATCTATCATTTAAGCACCCTTCACTAAAGGACTTAATGAGAATATATGTATGGTTGCCCCAAAGTATGACCCGACCTACCATGCCATACTCTCGGCGGAGGAAATCTTCACTGCTTTTGACCTACGCACATTGACACCCTTTTTATTCAGTGTGCCGTCAACACAAAATTATAAATATACTACATTTTTCATATAATAAAACTAATAGAACTAATCAAACATTGCATTTTGTCTCTTATGTTTGTATCATAATTTGAAAGTGAAGTATAATAAAATAGAGTCAATTGATACGCGCAGTCAAAATTTATAATGACTTCTCTTGTTCTTCAGGAGTGCTTCAATTCGTTTTGGTATGCTGAAGACCAAATTTGAGATGATATATTGACTGATATTGCTCCGTCTTTGTTCAATAAGCACCTGAAACTCCTTAAAATTGGATGGCTTCTCTTTAACATCCGATAGTTTGATTCTCGTCCAGAAATTCTCTATTGGGTTTAAATTTCGTGAATTAACGGGCTAAAGTCCCAATGTTCGATGTTATTTTCTGCCAGGAATTTTATTATTGCTTTTGCTTTGTGACAAAGTGCGCTATTATACTGAAAAATACAGTTATCATCCCCAGGTTACTCCGGAATTGATGGGCAAAGGTGCTAATGTGGCAGGTTTTGGTAACAATTTGAGCTCATGGCAGTGTTCTTGGGCAAAATCGTTAATGCTCCAGTTTCCTTAGATGAAAACCAGACTCAGGCATGGAGAGTGTCCGGGTGTTCCATTTTCGGTCGGCATGATAAAAGACTCGTGAAACTGCTCCCCTTTTCTCTTCCTAACAATAGATCTTCCAGAACCTCCAAACAAGCAGAATGGAGCTTTATAAGAGAATATTTATATGCTCCACTCTTCAATAGTCCATTCCTTATATTTCATACAAAAGTGACTCTTATCCTTGAGGTTCTTTATTGAAAAATGAGGCGTCTTCGTAGCACCTTCTCGATTTGAGACATTTTTCGACAAGTTTCTGCCTCACTGAGCGCGTTGAAGCGTTTACACATGCCATTTCCAATGACGAGCAAACTTGACACTGGAGACAACTGGGAGGTGATTGTGGCGTTCATTTGAAGCACTTGTACGTCGATAAAACTTTTTTATATTAGTGTAACTATTATTTTTTAAAGTCATTAATGATTCTAAAGATAGTGCTCATCTATACAAAACCGTTAACAACTATCTTCTTACATTTTAAGCTACCAATGGTTGCGAATTTTTCTTTGGAAAGAACCATTTCTGCAATTGAAAAAGATTCTCAAATTTATTTTTACAAAAAAATAACCCATATTTGTCATCATCTTTACCATTTTGATTGAACAGCAAAGTTTCAGGGATTGTAACTCACATACTACACGAACATGACCAGAGCGCGACTTTGGTTACATCGAGGGACTCTATTATTTTTGAAATGATGATTTTGTAATAAATCTTCAAAAACTTAAATATTATAATAATTATTCCTATCACTTATATTTAAAAAAATGAATGATATATATATATATATATATATATATATATATATATATATATATATATATATATATATATATATATATATCAAAACTTTTGGCAATAATTGAATGTTGACGAGAATTATGTGCCAATTTTATTTCCTAAGATTACATGATGTTTATTTCGCCTATGTATCTTCCAATCTTCCACACATGTAGATTCGCTAACTTTATCAGTTTCTCCGTCAACATCCTTTCAAACTTTTTTATAGCTGAAATGTTCACGTTGGATTTCACCTTTAAAAAAGTTAAAAAGAATACATGTATAAATTTTTAATTTCCTTAAATAAAGACAATTAAATATTACAGAATAATGAAGAAAATAGTAGTTATATAAAAAAGTAATTTTCCGCACAGTCAGCATCGACGGCTTGGAGGGCTTTGTGAGTAAAAGTTGAATAAAATAAACTATGGACGGAAGAGAATCAAAACTACTGAGTCAAGCCTCAAATTACTGACGGTAGTTCAGTTAAAGTTGAACGAAATCAATGAGAAAAGTAGCACCCGAGACATTTAAGAGCTAAAGTGAAAGAAAATCTAAAATTTAAACTCAAACTTAAGCTGAACTGTGCTGACATACGCAAAAATAGCATTGGAAATCCCCCTCTTTGTATGAATAAGTACAAAGACTGTAAATCCAAAATGTAATTTAAATGGATAATACTTCAGAATTCCTTCTTCACAATACTTCTCATTTTATCTCTATAGCTTGAGGACTAAGGAAAAACGACTGTTCAAATCCAGATACCATTTACTGGTTTCCATTTGCACGCAGTTAAATTTTGGTTTAAAATTACGACGATGTAATTTGCTGTCAGCATATTTGGTTCACCTCATTTATTGTTGCATTGCATCTTATAAGTTTATTCACTTATTATTCGTAATAAACGAATATTGTAGTTTCTTCGGATGATTCAAAATTTTTATTCAGGTATTTTAATTTATTCGGTTTGTTAATACCCATTAATCTCTAAAATATAATAAGAGAAAGGAAATTGCATTACCAAGAGAGACCAAAAAAGACAAAATTATATACAAAAAACTAAAAATAGACAAAAGAACTACAAAGTTTATTATTAGGACAAGTTTTTATACGCAGGAATTGGGCAAATATAATAGCCAAAATAGATGGTTGATCAAGACAAGCAATATTAGTGATTTCCCATCGTCAAAATGACTAGGGAAACAAAAATAAAAAGTTGTTTCTGGGGATTTTCCTTTGTTGTTCTAAAACAAATATCTCTCTCGGAGGAAACTTTAAAAACTCGAGGACGAAGCTATTTTGGGTGACGAAGAAACGAAACTTCAATATTTTAGTTTTGGAAATTTGCATTATTGGCTTTCATTAGCCTTTGAATTTATTCATTTGTTAATTATTGAGAGTTTTACCGATAATTAGGTCGTTAAAAAGGAAATTTCTCTATCTGCGGATGGAAAACTGGATGTGAAGAACCTTTCGGCATCAAATGTATTCGGTCATCCGAAAAAAGAGTATGTAAATTTGATCAATTTTATACATAGTTATCGTCTTTGTTCTCTCTCTTATCCCATTTTATTGGTTTAAAAAAAAAGGTTATGGAAAAATAAAAATTGCTATGTAAAAAAGCTCGAGCTAACAACAATTCTTTCTAATAAGCGACAAACATGTACAATGTACATGTACAACTTATAGCCATACTTAGTTTATATCTGTAATTTATCATGCATTACTTATCATTATTTGGTTTGTAGCCTCTGCGAGTTTGTGAGGGAAACCTAAGTGTCCGAATAATTATGGCCTCTACTGTCTATTATCGGTCAAATTTACTTAAAAATATCTTCCCTATTTTCTTTTCCAGAGAAGCATGAACTTTGCAAATGACCTAGATTATAAGCTTTAGCCTATAGACAAGCAAAGCAAAATAATAATATTAATACGCTCTTGTGTGGCGCTTTTTTAGCTTAGATCTCTACATCTAGGAGAAGGTTTAAGAGATCTTGGTCCTCAAGTTACGCTTAAAGGCACCTATGAGAAGAGGGTAAAATATAAGGAAATAGAGACGTGTAATAAACAAAGAATGAAAGGAATAATAAATGCGACTGGTTCGGAAGATGTAGATGACAGTTTAATGTAAACAACTTTATTTACCAATTGCAAAATACAAATTTTTGAATAATTAATTTTTGACGATTAATATTTTGTTAACTTTTCTTTACCTGCTTTGGGAAAACAAATTTATTTAAACACGAAATTAATAGGTTCTGTCATTGAGATTTGAAGGAATTATGAATACTCAGTGAGAAAGAATCTCTGTCGAGATTCTTTCTCACTAAGTCAAGAGGTCCAAGTAAATATATTCCCTAGTTTTTTTAAAATTTTACTCTCATTCTTTTTGGACTATAAAGAGAGCTCAAAACCACCCTCTTGTACAGCTTGACAGCCACTGAAGGGCTGATCATTTGTTTCCTTCGTGCGTCTGATGGTTCGAAAATAGGGTGGATTTGCACCTCAAAATATTCAACAAAACAAATACACTTATTTCAAGATTTTAGGGGAGCAAAATCTACAAAATCCGTTCTAAGTTAACCCATTTGGGAGTAAAGAAGAAATGCTTTATCATGGGAGTATAAGCCATAGAAGTTAAATTTGATCACATAGATGATTCTGTCTTTATATCCGGCTCCCCTCGCTAAATAAGGTTGAATTAAATGGTTAATGAAAAACGGAGGGAGGGTTAGATGCCTAGAAGGAGTAAGTGATAGGAGATTAAGACAAGAATATAGCGATAAAGGGTCATCGATGTGCAGATAACGGAATTGTTTGCAGGCGTTTGATTTTAATGCCTTGTTTTAAAACAATATTTCAATTCGTTGCTAAAGCTTTGTTTCATGTTACACCATAAAGTGTTTCTATTGTATTTTAAGGCATTGTCTCTAGTTGATTTTAAAGCAATGTTTCTTGTGGTTCCTAAGGTATTTTTCTAGTTGGACTATACGGCGTGCTTCTAATTGATTCTAAGACCTTGTTTATATCCGATTCTAAAGCCTTGTTCCTAGTGGATTCTAAGGTCTTGTTTCTAGTTAGGTAGGGGATCCTTTCTCACAGTGAGAGGACACAAAAATCTCAGGTTCCATATGGGGGTAGCCGCAAATTTGCGTACTCGCTCAGTTTGACACGTAGGCGCGCATAATTACATCCACCCATATACTGTTGACTCTTACGCTCCATTCTCTTCCCACACACGCAACATATTACTCTTCCATCCTCAAACCTGTCAAATGGATGTTTATATCCACATTCTTCTGAAGTAGTGGGTCCTGAAGGGCTTGAAAACACGGTATTACCACTCTTAGGTCCACCCTTAAAGAGAACCGGCCCCTTGTGCCCTCGAGCTTACCCTCGATTGTCATTCTGATCTTATGTTAATTTGATTGTCCGATCGGGAAATCTCGTCCTCCATTGACAAGGGATGGGTTGGTGTAACTACTAATGTGACTTTATATGATGTTTTACTTCATTTTATTTCCCCCTTTCTAAAGGCAGGGTTGTTTTCCTCTCTTATAGCGTATTGGTTTGTTCTATCAAACTGAAGGTGCTTCATGCTAACAATTATGTGACTGTCTGAGAGACAGCAGAGTGACAGATAGCTAAATGGATGATGTGTATACAGATATATATGGAAAAGTTAGGAAGGGGAAGCTTTCTAGAAACCTGTGGATGATCTTCGAGATGCTACAACTTAGTGTCCCATCTGCTCGTGGATGAACGCTAACTGGTTGAGGTGCTACAACACAGCACGTGGATGAAGCAAGGGTGATCGTGAGGCTATAATACACCACCCAAGCTGCCCAGGGATAACTCCTGCCTAGGCGAGATTCTATAGCACATAGCAGAATCTGTAGAGAGAGTCGTGTAGAGTGTTTTTACGGCTAGACTCTGTTGTGTCTCTTTCAATTACCCGTGGAGAGATAAAACCACCAGACTCTTGCACGGAGACACGGTCGGGAGAATTGCATGCCCTCACCACCCCTAGAAACTAATAATGATGATTCTAGTGTGTGTGTGTGTTTGTCCGTCTGTGCATTTTTGCTAATTATGATCCTAGCGCGTGTGTGTGTGTTTGTGTGTGTATTCGTCTGTGCATTTTTTCTAATTATAATGATCCTAGCGTGTGTGTGTCTGTGGGTCTGTGTGAGTGTATGTGTGTGTCTGTGGGTCTGTGTGAGTGTATGTGTGTGTCTGTGGGTCTGTGTTGGATATTTTTTCTTTCACACCAATTTTGAATGTGTTATTAAATAAAAAATAAACATTTTCTTTCCAACACTTTCTTAATTTTCTGACCGAAGCGAACAACGCAGCACGCCTAAGAAAAAACGTTCCCTGCGGGCGATTTTTTGTTAGTCTTTCTAATAAAAATTAATTGTTACAAAAAAATCCAAAGAAATATTGTCACACATTAATTGTTGAGCAAGGAATATAAGTGAAGTAAATATGGAAATGCGAGGAAGCATACATAGAAAATGCAATGGAAGAAAATTAAATGATAGTTTACATAGTCAACCAACCTTGGTGAGTTGGATAATTCACTAGAGGGAGGTGATGAATAGTTCATGCTTATTTTATTTCTATGGCATCAATGAAGCAGATTCACAACCTAATCAATCTCATATCGTTACCTCTTACATTATTGAGATTTTCATTAAATATACTTAATTATGTAGTAGAACTAAAAACTCCACTTCTTAAAATTTGAGATAATTTAACTAAGTATTATTTAATGTAGGAAAGTAGCTCTTTATTTAGTTGTTTTTAGATAGTTAACATTGATATGCGAAAACCAACGAGGGCATCTTCACAGGAAAGTTTGTAAGAAGAGATCTGTAAAGATAGTGGTAAAAATCAAGGAAGTTCGAATGTTTAGAAGACAGCCAGAGATCTATCTACCTGCTGACGTTTGAACCGAGATAGCTCGCATTCTTTCAAATGTTAGCTGCACCGTGTTTGTCCATGCTATACTTGACAACCACTTGTGTGGAGTTGTTTTGGTGATGATGATTAGAAGTATCTAACCTTTCCATCGGCTCTTCTTGAGTTTAAGAAATTAAATTTATGTTACAAAAGCAATTTTTTAGGGAGAGGCTAAGACGGTAGCCCCTAACCACCTTTAACTTTTTTTTTATCTCTCGGGTGTCTTATTTCGAACTCTAAAGGTGTTTTCTGCCTCCAAACGATGTACTAAAGTACGTCGATTTCCTGTACTAAATTACAGAGAGGGAACCTAAAAACAGGCGAAGGTTTAAAGCATACTAATGCGATGCGCGCAGTGGCCATTAATTGGAGCCTCTTTATTTTGTGAAATGCCACCAGGAATGAGGCGGCGTGAATTTAAAAGAAAAATTCCCATCTGCGGAGCTCGTTACAATATAAAATGATAGTTCCTACAATTAAAAGACTAAGTACTATCTTTATTTATTCATTTATGTTCAGAATTAACGTTTCAAATTCTTTTTATTAAAGTTGAACTTCAACTTCCTTTATTTAGATTAGCTGCTGCCTTGACTAGTTTAATCGTCTCTTATTACCTCCTCACCTTATGCCTTGCAAAGAGTCCCGTGTCTTTTCAAGAAAAAGGGCGCCATTACTAATGAAAATATCTTCCAAATCTCTGGTAAGAATACTAAGTTGTATTCATTACCCGCTCGTACCTTTCAGTAATTAACAGTTACCCTCCTGGTACTCCTCCGGTATATGACCGGGTAATCTTCGGTCCTTGCTTGGAACTTAATTGTTACTCACACGGTGCCTTGCTCCTAGGTTCTCTGTAGGTAGCTACCCAGTACCCAGCTGTTACCTATCTGGATTTATGTGGTAAGAACCTGGTATTTAACCGGTATGTTCCTCTTCTTACCTAGTATACACCCAATACCTACAGATATTTACCCTTTCTGCGCAGGGTGCTTATTCGCTCACCTATGATGCCTAACTCCACTTAGCAGTGCTCATTCGGGTACCAGCATGTACTTGCATGATAACCACAGTCACCTGCTAGGTATTTACTCGATAAATCTCCCGGTAGTTAATCGGTATCCCTAAGTATCCATTAGGTACTTAACATTGAGTCGTCACTCCCGCCCTAGGTACTTACCTCATAACTCAATAGCTGAAATCTTCCGGTGCCAGCCTGCTACAGACCTGGTATTTTCATCTGCTACCTACTAGGGCCCTGCACCAGGCACGACCATACCCGAAGCCTGTACTGGGCATAGGTATTTTTACAAAGGGACGAGTTTAGCTTGTGGCAATTAAGGCCAGGCAGGGACGGGCGAGATTTTTTTCCGTCTAGTGGGGTCCGGCCATGGCTAGGGACACACCAGATTTTGTTCACCCTAGCGTGAACGGGCATAGGTATTTTTACAAAGGGACGAGTTTAGCTTGTGGCAATTAAGGCCAGGCAGGGACGGGTAAGATTTTTTTCCATCTAGTGGGGTCCGGCCATGGCTAGGGAGACACCAGATTTTGTTCACCCTAGCGTGACCGGGCCAGGACATGGACGAACCAGAGTTTGTGTCTAGCGGTCTTGGACTAGGATTGGACGTCTATATAATGGATTTGTACCGGTCTCACACCAAGCCAGTTTTTTTTTTTAATAAATTGAACAAGTTTTTTATCAACACAGCCCAAATTACCTCACCGTTTATTTATAATCAAGAGATATTTGAACCTTTGTGATTATTTTATCTTTTCGGCAATATTCTAACAAATGATTCTAATAAAATATCTGTATTTTTTAGTATATATCGATAACTAAGTTTATTAATTGATAAATACGATTATATCAAAAGACTTTTGCTGCGACGGGCCTAAATGTAGAGCTTAAGGCTGGCTACGGCTAAATGGAGACCATTAGGCGTTGGTTGCAGCTAGGCCTAAAGGGAATTTTTAAGCCGAGCTTCTACCAAAATATCAGTCTCGTGCAGGGCCCTAGTACCCAATTACTACTTTCCTGTTACCACCTTGTTAAAACTAGAGTGCTCCCGGCCTTCTCCTGTGAATTAAATATATAGCCAGGGCCAAAAGCTTTCGGACAGTACTGAAATTTTAGGAAATTCTATAAATGAAACATCGTAAAATTTTTGTTTACATATCAATATTAATATAATAGTGAAATGAGGCCGAATAAATAACAAGTTATATATGTTTTAAACAATAAACATAAATAAACAAAATACAAAACTTGCCAAAACATGTAACATCAGCAACAGGTAAGCAGATGAAGCTCTGTGAAAATTACAACAATATCAAACTGATAAAAGGAAGCTCAGTAACGTGTCGAGAGTCCCTCGGCAATGATAGAAACATTTATTCTTGTAGGCATGCTTGCCACGAGGGTGCCACACCTGAGGGGTGTGATCCTCACCCACTCTTCAGTGATGTCTTGCTTCAGTTGCTCATTGGAGGCTGGCTGACGACGTCGTATGGCCAAATTCATGTCCTGCCAGAAAATATCCAGTGGATTGATATTCATAAACTGAGGTAGCCAGTCCATCAGCGTGATAGTGTTATCCTGGAACGACTGTGTGGTGGACGCAGACTTGTGACGTGGGGCATTGTCTTGCTGGAAAATCATATTTGGGACATTTCTGAAGAGATCTGGGGCTGAGGAGAACATGTAATATTTCAGAACAGATTGGTACTTCACTGAATTCATGATGCCATCACAAACGGTAAGTTGACTTACCCTTGAAAATGAGATGCACACTCATACTATTACAGTAGACCCACCGTTCTTTACTGTTAGCACTACCCACTCTCGATTTCACTGCTCCCCTGCCTTTTGATGACTCTCACCTTGCCTAGGATCGAGAACAACTGGAAATTTGACTCATCTGACCATAAGACTCTTCCTATTAATGCATGGTCCAGTTGCTGTAAGCACGTGTCTAAGCCAGTCCACGTCGCTTCTGCTGAATGTTGATCAGCAGCTTCTGGCGGGCGTTTTATGACTTCAGGCCTCATCAAGCGGTTTGCGACGGACTGCCTTAACGAATGCATTAAATTGGCCGCCCTCTATCCATTTATGTTGCAGCTGGGTCAGTTTTTTTACGATCGCGAAGGCTCATGCAAATCAGAAACCTGTGGTCACATTACTTACTAACTCTGGATCGTCAAAGTCGATGTTATTCTTAGATGTTCCCGCTTTCTCGCATACACTTCAACAATTGTGCAGCACCGGATAGTGATCCGTCGATCCTCTGATCGATTTGTCAACAGCTGAGACCTTCCTACTGTATAAAACTTCTTTCTTTCAAGTTATAGTTGTGTTTCCGCTATTATCATATGATTAAACTATCCTGGTGACATGTAATATCATATTAATCAACAAATATGATGTGTTATATGAAGACATTTTGACTGCAACTTATCTTATATTGATAGCAGAATTTCATACATTTCAATACTATCGTCATTTTACAAATTTCAAAAAAAAGTTATAAGGTAGCTTGTATATTTATTTTGGTTTTCCTGTGTATTGGGCACATGTTTGTAAACCTACATCAACATTTTCATAGAAATACTCAAGGAATAATAAAAATTCCAGGTATCCGGAAATGTTTAGCCGCGGCTGTGCTTAGCCGATAACTGCCGGTTTAGCCATAGTAGCTGTTCGATAGCCAGTACCCACTGGTGCCTGTTTTATTTAATTATTATCCTCTGGAACACGATCGGTACTTATCATTACCCACCCCGTAGTCCGAAAAAAAATATATCAAGACGTTATTTTTATTGGATTTAAGTGAAAAATGGAAACATGATAGAAAGAAAAAAACGCGTAATAAAATCAGGGTAATTAGAAAAATGACCGAACGAAAAGATTTAATGGTGCAGTAATCCATTGGCAACGGGGGACATAAATTAAGCTTAAGCCTCGTTCATATTAAGGCAGGAGGTTGTGGAAGAGATTTTGAAAGCTGTTGGTACTTAAAAGGTGTCTCTTAGGAAATGAGCAACGTATTTTTAGAAAATTTGTCTAAAGGGAACCTGAATGGACTTAATTAATTTGAAAAAAATATACTCAGTATTATGCAGTCTTTCAGAAAGCCTTAAAAAAATCTCTTTAACGAGAATAATTATTAAGCACGATGGCAGTAAATAATCTGAGTAATTAACCTTTTTTTTAGTTTTTTTTTAAGATGCTTGAAGTGTTTCTCTACCCTAATATTTGCCTTAAACTTTTGAAAACAAACAAACAAATATGGCAAGAATAATTAGAGTTTTATTTTGTACCCTAATGAATCCCTAAAAGAATATATAGTACAGCAGTAAATAAACACCCAGGTAATTACTAAAATATATTTAAATGTAAATTTAAATATTGAAATATATATAACATAATTCAACGGCTTTAGAGCTACTAAAGGGGTCGACTGTGTTAAGGAGGTCCTTTGTTGCCGCTTTCGTCCTTCCATTCTCTTGTCTCTTTTTCAAGTATGACAGAGAGCCGCATCTTTTATGAAAAAAAACAATCTTTTTTTATAAACTGACCATTTGAAAACACGAGTAAATATTCCTTTTTAATAATGCATTTTTCAGAGTTGTTTTTGCCAACATAAAACCGACTTTGACTTTCCATCATTCCTAATTGCTCCCCTAACGATAACATGAGTGCCACCTTGTTTCGCCGTTGGTCTAACCTGTTTAAAATTTATTAAAAGAACTGAGTTTACGGAATTGACTATTTTACATATAATTTTAAAAAAATTACATATAAGCAAAACAATTTAGATTAATAGTGGTGAATATACACATAAAAAGGAGAATAGAGAAGGGAAAAGTTCTCATCGAGAAGTAAGAAGAACGAAACTCCAGGAACTGTGGAGGTCATTAATCCTTTTTATTGTATTTACATAGTTATTATATATATATATATATATATATATATATATATATATATATATATTTATATATATATATATATATATATATATATATATATATATATAAATATATATATATATATATATATATATATATATATATATATAGATATATATATATATATATATATATATATATATATATATATATATATATATATATATCAGTTATAAATAAATTAGCATATCGAATTATTACATATTTTGTTATATCTTATATTATATTTCTTATTTATACATTTAAAATTATAATTTTTGTGTTTCTGTTAAACTTCTACAGCAGTATTTTTAAAACCTTTCCCCGCCGCCCATTGTCTGAAAATTGAGCAAACTTTGATTGCTCAAAAAATAATGCGATTACGATAACACTTTCCTCCACTGATTCCACAGCGGGCATCCATCGGGAACGCTCCTAATTCACTCCAAGAGAGTGGCTGTATCCAATTTGCTTTAGCTAATAGCTAAGATCTGAAAGATGCAAACAAATCGCTGTCATAATAATAGCAAAAAAAAAAATGGTAAACAAATCATTTTATTATAAAACTGTGCGTCTATTTACTTCGTACTTGTCTGTATACCAACTCGGAAAGGTAGCCAATAATGTCCGGAAAAAGCTCGAAAATGGCCGAAATATCGCCTGAATGTATTTAAAAAGAAAAAGAATAATAAAGAATTAAAACTTTTTGCCTCAAGTCATCTAACAATAGATGCTTTACTTAATGAAAATGAGAAGGAAATAATTGAAAGAATATTTTCTGGAAAGAGGTAAAGAGGAGAATGGACAGGTTAATTGAATTCTTTTGTTTTAAATATTCAAGAGGCGAGATATCTTGTGTGTAGAGACCCTTGAAAATGAGTAGGCTTAAGGCGGCACAGTAAAAGCTTACAGGTAATAGTAGTGGTAGTGGTTCGCCAACCTGTCTTTATCCAGGCGGATCCCGACCTGATCATGAAATAGACATAAAGGTCAGTATGTCACCCGCTGGTCAGTCTGAGGAAACCAGGAGATAATGAAATAGACATAAAGGTCAGTATGACACTCGCTGGTGAGCTCGTGGGAACCAGGGGAAAATTAAATAGACATAAGGTCAGTATGTCACTCGCTGGTGAGCCCGAGGGAACCTGGGGATAATAAAATAGACATAAAGGTCAGTATGACACTCGCTGGTGAGCCCGAGGGAACCAAGGAACAATGAAATAGACATAAGGTCAGTATAACACTCGCTGGTGAGCCCGAGGGAGCCTGGGGATAATGAAATAGACATAAGGTCAGTATGTCACTCGCTGGTGAGCCTGAGGGAACCAAGGAATAATGAAATAGACATAAGGTCAGTATAACACTCGCTGGTGAGCCCGAGGGAACCTGGGGATAATGAAATAGACATAAGGTCAGTATGACACTCGCTGGTGAGCCCGAGAAAACCTGGGGATAATGAAATAGACATAAGGTCAGTATGACACTAGCTGGTGAGCCCAAGGGAACCTGGGGAAAATTAAATAGACAAAAGGTCAGTATGACACTCGCTGGTGAGCCCGAGGGAACCTGGGGATAATGAAATTGACATAAAGGTCAGTATAACACTTGCTGGTGAGCCCGAGAAACCTGAAGATAATGAAATAGACATAAGGTCAGTATAACACTCGCTGGTGAGCCCGAGGGAGCCTGGGGATAATGAAATAGACATAAGGTCAGTATGTCACTCGCTGGTGAGCCTGAGGGAACCAAGGAATAATGAAATAGACATAAGGTCAGTATAACACTCGCTGGTGAGCCCGAGGGAACCTGGGGATAATGAAATAGACATAAGGTCAGTATGACCCTCGCTGGTGAGCCCGAGGGAACCTGGGGATAATGAAATAGACATAAGGTCAGTATGACACTAGCTGGTGAGCCCGAGGGAACCTGGGGAAAATTAAATAGACAAAAGGTCAGTATGACACTCGCTGGTGAGCCCGAGGGAACCTGGGGATAATGAAATTGACATAAAGGTCAGTATAACACTTGCTGGTGAGCCCGAGAAACCTGAAGATAATGAAATAGACATAAGCTCAGTATAACACTCGCTGGTGAGCTCGTGGGAACCAGGGTTTTATCAAATAGACATAAGGTCAGTATGTCACTCGCTGGTGAGCCCGAGGGAACCTGGAGATAATGAAATAGAAATAAAGGTCAGTATGACACTCGCTGGTGAGCCCGGGGGAACCAAGGAATAATGAAATAGACATAAGGTCAGTATAACACTCGCTGGTGAGCCCGAGGGAACCTGGGGATAATGAAATAGACATAAAGGTCAGTATGACACTCGCTAGTGAGCCCGGGGGAACCAAGGAATAATGAAATAGACATAAGGTCAGTATAACACTCACTGGTGAGCCCGAGGGAACCTGGGGATAATGAAATAGACATAAAGGTCAGTATGACACTCGCTGGTGAGCCCGGGGGAACCAAGGAATAATGAAATAGACATAAGGTCAGTATAACACTCGCTGGTGAGCCCGAGGGAATTGAGGGATAATGAAATACACATAAGGTCAGTATGACACTCGCTGGTGAGCCCGAGGGAACCTGGGGATAATGAAATAGACATAAAAGTCAGTATGACACTCGCTGGTGAGCACGAGGGGACCTGGGGATAATGAAATAGACATAAGGTCAGTATAACACTCGCTGGTGAGCCCGAGGGAACCTAGGGATAATGAAATAGACATAAGGTTAGTATGACACTCGCTGGTGAGCTCGAGGGAACCTGGGGATAATGAAATAGACATAAGGTCAGTATGACACTCGCTGGTGAGCCCGAGGGAACCTGGGGATAATGAAATAGACATAAAGGTCAGTATGACACTCGCTTGTGAGACCGGGGGAACCAAGGAATAATGAAATAGACATAAGGTCAGTAAAACACTCGCTGGTGAGCCCAAGGGAATCTGGGGATAATGAAATAGACATAAGGTCAGTATGTCACTCGCTGGTGAGTCCGAGGGAACCAGGAGATAAATAAATAGACATAAAGGTCAGTATGACACTCGCTGGTGAGCCCTTGGGAACCAAGGAATAATGAAATAGACATAAAGGTCAGTATGACACTCACTGGTGAGCCCGAGGGAGCCTGGGGATAATGAAATAGACATAAAGGTCAGTATAACACTCGCTGGTGAGCCCGAGGGAACCTGGGGATAATGAAATAGACATAAGGTCAGTATGACACTCGCTGGTGAGCCGGATGGAACCTGGGGATAATGAAATAGACATAAAGGTCAGTATAACACTCGTTGGTGAGCCCGAGGGAACCTGGGGATAATGAAATAGACATAAAGGTCAGTATGTCACTCGCTGGTGAGCCCGGGGGAACCAAGGAATAATGAAATAGACATAAGGTCAGTATAACACTCGCTAGTGAGCCCGAGGGAACCTGGGGATAATGAAATAGACATAAGGTCAGTATGTCACACGCTGGTGAGCCCGAGGGAACCTGGGGATAATAAAATAGACATAAAGGTCAGTATAACACTCGCTGGTGAGCCCGAGGGAACCTGGGAAAAATTAAATAGACATAAGGTCAGTATGACACTCGCTGGTGAGCCCGAGGGAACCTGGGGATAATGAAATAGACATAAAGGTCAGTATAACACTCGCTGGTGAGCCCGAGGGAACCTGGGGATAATGAAATAGACATAAGGTCAGTATAACACTCGCTGGTGAGCTCGTGCGCACCAGGGGATAATGAAGTAGACATAAGGTCAGTATGTCACTCGCTGGTGAGCCCGAGGGAACCTGGGGATAATGAAATAGACATAAAGGTCAGTATGACACTCGCTGGTGAGCCCGGGGGAACCATGGAATAATGAAATAGACATAAGGTCAGTATAACACTCGCTGGTGAGCACGAGGGAACCTGGAGATAATGAAATAGACATAAAGGTCAGTATGACACTCGCTGGTGAGCCCGGGGGAACCTAGGAATATTGAAATAGACATAAGGTCAGTATAACACTCGCTGGTGAGCCCGAGGGAACCTAGGGATAATGAAATAGACATAAGGTCAGTATGACACTAGCTGGTGAGCCCGAGGGAACCTTGGGATAATGAAATAGACATAAAGGTCAGTATAACAGTCGCTGGTGAGCCCGAGGGAACCTGGAGATAATGAAAAAGACATAAAGGTCAGTATGTCACTCGCTGGTGAGCCCGGGGGAACCAAGGAATACTGAAATAGACATAAGGTCAGTATAACACTCGCTGGTGAGCCCGAGGGAACCTGGGGATAATGAAATAGACATAAGGTCAGTATAACACTCGTTGGTGAGCCCGAGGGGACCTATGGATAATGAAATAGACATAAAGGTCAGTATGACACTCGTTGGTTAGCCCGAGGGAACCTGGGGATAATGAAATAGACATAAAAGTCAGTATAACACTCGCTGGTGAGCCCGAGGGAACCTGGGAAAAATGAAATAGACATAAAGGTCAGTATGATACTCGCTGGTCAGCCCGGGGGAACCAAGGAATAATGAGATAGACATAAGGTCAGTATAACACTCGCTGGTGAGCCCGAGAGAACCTGGGGATAATGAAATAGACATAAGGTCAGTATGACACTCGTTGCTGAGCCCGAGGGAACCTGGGGATAATGAAATAGACATAAAGGTCAGTATAACACTCGCTGATGAGCCCGAGGGAACCCTGGGGATAATGAAATAGACATAGGGCAGTATAACACTCGCTGGTGAGCCCGGGGGAACCAAGGAATAATGAAATAGACATAAGGTCAGTATAACACTCGCTTGTGAGCCCGAGGGAACCTGGGGATAATGAAATAGACATAAGGTCAGTAAAACACTCGCTGGTGAGCCTGAGGGAAGCTGGGGATAATGAAATAGACATAAGGTCAGTATAAAACTCGCTGGTGAGCCCGAGGGAACCTGGGGATAATGAAATAGACATAAGGTCAGTATGACACTCACTGGTGAGCCCGGGGGAACATGGGGATAATGAAATAGACATAAGGTCAGTATGACACTCGCTGGTGAGCCCGAGGGAACCTGGGGATAATGAAATAGACATAAAAGTCAGTATGACACTCGCTGGTGAGCACGAGGGGACCTGGGGATAATGAAATAGACATAAGGTCAGTATAACACTCGCTGATGAGCCCGAGGGAACCTAGGGATAATGAAATAGACATAAGGTTAGTATGACACTCGCTGGTGAGCTCGAGGGAACCTGGGGATAATGAAATAGACATAAGGTCAGTATGACACTCGCTGGTGAGCCCGAGGGAACCTGGGGATAATGAAATAGACATAAAGGTCATTATGACACTCGCTTGTGAGACCGGGGGAACCAAGGAATAATGAAATAGACATAAGGTCAGTAAAACACTCGCTGGTGAGCCCGAGGGAATCTGGGGATAATGAAATAGACATAAGGTCAGTATGTCACTCGCTGGTGAGTCCGAGGGAACCAGGAGATAAATAAATAGACATAAAGGTCAGTATGACACTCGCTGGTGAGCCCTTGGGAACCAAGGAATAATGAAATAGACATAAAGGTCAGTATGACACTCACTGGTGAGCCCGAGGGAGCCTGGGGATAATGAAATAGACATAAGGTCAGTATGACACTCGCTGGTGAGCCCGGGAGACCAAGGAATAATTAAATAGACATAAAGGTCAGTGTGACACTCGCTGTTGAGCCCGGGGAACCAATGAATAATGAAATCGACATAAAGGTCAGTATGACACTCGCTGGTGAGCTTGAGGACACTAGGGGAGATGTGCCATAAGGTCTTAAGTTTTGACACAAAAAAACGTTCAAGAGGAACCTTCGTCCCCCGGGAGCAGAGGGACCTATTCCGCGCCTGAGGTATGTGGATATAGGTATTCATCAGTAGGATTCCTTGGTAGAGATGAAGTGTGTGTATGTGTGGTATTTCGAAGATGGGAGAGGAAAAAAGCAGTATTGTAAGTTCTAACGGTGAATCAGGCATATGGGCAACCATGTATACATATGTTTGTGAAGGGGGACGACGGTTGCAGCAAAGAATCTTTTATGTAATTTATGAACTCCTATGCCACCGGATATAGGATACCTCTTGTGAAGATAGTGGACAGATGATTCACAATATCTTTGCGAAGATAGTGGACTTATGATGCACAACATTCTTTTGAAGATAGTGGACAGATGATGCACAACATCCTTGTGAAGATAGTGGACAGATGATGCACAACATCCAGTCCATTTTAAAATCACACGTACCAGCTTACCAACCGTCCAGGGTTGTAAGCTTGTTGGTGAGATGAACATCACCTTCAAATGCGAAGTTGAAAACTTGGCACTAAATTTCAATAAAGGACTAAAATTAAGTTTTAATTTGAGTTATTTATTTGAAAATTTCAATGCATTCGTGTATTTAATAATCAGAAAAAAAGATATAGGATTGTTGCTTCCGAGCTCCAGAAAAGACCATTTTACGAAATAGGTGAAGGCGAGTTGCCATAATACAGCATTTTTTAAGAAATTTGCGACTTAAATTGACATAATTGAAAAATTGAGTGTTCAAGAAAATAATATGAATTATAAAAAGGTACAAATTAAAAAGAAATCGGTTGAAGGTGACTCATGGTCAAACTTAATAAAGATATGTTTATTTTCTAATTTCAGGGGTATCATACATATAAATTCTTCCATGACAAAGTGAGTGCCAAAAGTTTCCTGGTACCTAGCACTAGCCAACAAATTTGAACTTTGTCTCTGTTACTTGATTAAATGTTGTAACTAACTAATCTTCTTGCGCTGATTCCAAATCTGTGCTCAGATTTGTCATAGCACGTAAGGTTCCTGAGTTATGCAACTAGGCTATATGGCTCACTTTTCCCCCTTGGATCAATTAATGATATAATTATTACGAGTTTGAAAAGAATGAGACGTTTCTGGGCAATTGTTTGGAATCAGGACACTCTATTTGGCATTATGTACGTCCTTTAGCAGACCCAGACAAGATATGCATTACATATAAAAGAGGTAGTACTCATCCAACTATAAATTTCTTAAAAAATGTTTGAGACTCTTGCTCTTTGGCTTGTACATGGATATAGTATCCTCCATAGGCATAAGAAGCACATATTCTTTGAATATATTAGCTGCAGTACAAGAAGTAAAGAAATTACCTTTAGATCACCACAGAGATTCCACTTATGATGCGAGTAATGAACACCTTCCAAAATATATTTCATTGAGTCATATGTCTGTATCATCCTAACAATAAGTGCGACAGGAATTAAAGTTTTTTGTTACCATTTTGTAGTAACACAGCTTTGAGGGTAGCAGTGCTTGCATCAATGAATAGTCTCCATTCATCGGGTAAATGCTCATATCCTAGCTGATTCATGAGGCCATTAACATCAGTACAGAAACAAGCACCATCACCTTCTTTATAGAAGGCAGCTTAGTCCTCATTGCATTTACGGAAAATAGATATTTGTGCACCGTTCGCTAGAAGATTCCATTGCTGTAGTCTGGAGCCCAACAGTCCCGCGTTCTCCTTACAATGACAAATCCCTCACCAAATCATTCAATTTTTCTTGATTTATCAACTGAATCTTCTTTTCCTTAGAATCATCCTCATACATTTCATCGTCATTGTTATCCTCCTCTTCAGGCGATGAATCATCTTCTTTAACTGCACTAGCTAATGGAGGACCGAGGATTGGCATTTTCATATTATGGGGGACTGATTTTATAGCTGACTTACAATCTGGATATACAATTTTTGACTTGTTAATATTTGAGAATCCCGCAATATTTGTCATACAAAAGTAGCAATCAAAAACATGATTTGTTGGCTCACGCCACACATTGGTACAGCAAAAGGCACATCCTCCCGTTTGCCATTTAACCACTGTGTGAGCCCCGTATAACACACAGTACAAGACTTGATTAGGCTTTCCCAGAAGTCTTGGACACCAACTTTACAACCAAAGTAATAATTGTATGCAGTTTTCACTCTTTTAGCTAAAATTTTTCGCTGGTTGCTTGGAGTATATCTTCCACAGATATAACAAAGGTCTGGGCTATTTATACATCCTCGCCCATTCATGTTTTCAACTTAGTTTGTATATATCTTGTTATATATTTTTTTATCATCTTATTTAATTTACAAATTAATTGACAGATAAATCTGAAAAAAATGCAATTAATCATTAAATGTAAATACCGTTTCAACACCACTACTATAATGGCTAAATTTGAGGACAACGTGATAAAGCAGGAGTGTAACGTAGGAACCAAACATACACGCAAGAAATCCTCTCACTACGGTAGCCGAAGCAACACTGCCCATATGTGTAACTAAAGAGTATGTGTGTAACTCAGAAACCTTACGTGCTAGAACAATCCGGATTACAGATTCAGAATCAGCATACTCGATTTAGTATAAATCAAAAGCTAATACCCAAGTAGCAAAATCATTGTTGACTAGTGTAATGGGTTTAAGGAATGGATGGAAACACAGTCTTAAAGAACAAGACCTATTACCAGGAGGCCTTTGAGTTATAGAGGAATGAAGGAGGGTGGGGGAAGGGATTTAAAATCCAGGGAACAATTGGCAAAAGAAGCCTCATAAATTCCAGAGGTCGAAGACTCCTGGGAGACATTTGTACACTCAATAACAAGTTCTTAGGGGTATCTGCGTGACTCAGAACTGCAAATCGGTAGAGTCCCGTGGGAGATCGAGAGGAGGGGGAGCAAAATCCGAGAACCAGGAAAAGAGTACTTATATCAAGAAACCAAAATGCTAGTTCCAACAGGATTCGGATTCTCAAAAGAATCCAAAGGAAAAAAGGCTTTTGTTCGGGAATTGGAGCCGAAGTAGAAGAGTTGTGTGCCTCTCTTTATGCCAAATGCATCTTTCTTGGCTAAACTAGCTATACATATTAAATATAATTAGTTCACCTAACTTCACCACTTCCTTCACGAGTTTTTTTTTAACTTTTTTGCCTTTCGTTTTTCCTTTTACTTTCAACAAAATAACATTATTGCCACCTGCAGAGAACCCAGGTTAACAATAGGCTCACTCAATCTTAATAAAGTTCCTCTCAATGGGTGCTTTGTCCAACCCCCCCCCCCATACGAAACAAGAAAGAGATTAAGAATGCTGCATTAAGGAGTCGTACCCCTTAAAGATACAGGCAATATCAAAATTTTCACCAAACTTATATATTTCTCAGGGGTAATCCAAGCAATTCCCCAAATTGCGAAAGTAAGATTAATCCTACAAAAAACTGCGTGAACTTTTCTTGTATCCGGAGTAAAGAATTTTAAATGAATTTTAATCTTTTCTAAAAGTTCTGCAAAGCCGAAAGCTAAATTATGATGTAAAGAAAAGCATAAAAAACACTGCACAACAAATTTCACTTTTAAGAAAAAACATAGATCTCATCATGTGCATTTTATTATGAAGTTGAGTATGGTAAATTCGAATTTGATAACAAAAAATTCCCATCACGTAACATTTTCTTGTAAACTCCTGAGTTAATAATTATGCAATTAATAGCGATTTCCACGTTACCATAAATCTATTTCGCGCCCAACGTCAGATTAAATGTGTCTATTGTAATTAATTCATGAATATATAATGAATCAGCATGTTTGCTAGCATTATATAATATATTAACCTACATTTTAGTATTTACTGCCTCAGTGGTAAGACGTCTCAGGTGTGTCACGCTTCAGGTTCCAGCTGAAGTCAGCCAACATAGTTGGGCTCCATTTACCCTTATACTTGTTTTCTATTGACGCTATATTTTGATGGAACCTCTATCTATCTTCATCACTCACATCTTCTGCATTCTCAGGGAAGAAGGACAGATGAGAATGAAGAAAGTGTATCTTCAGTGGTATATTGCATCCGAGATCTTGGTAGCACTTGATTAGGCTTTTCCAGAAGTCCTTTGCTTACATCTTTGAATGGATGCCAGGCCGCTAGCTCAGTTTCATCCATTGTTGCCTCGAAGTCCTCATCAGCTATAAGTTGACGAATCTGAGGACCTACGAGTATGCCTTCTTTAATCTTGGCATCACTTATTTTAGGAAAGATCGCTTTGAGCTAGTGGAAACATGTCTTGTTATGTTTTAGTGCTTTGGTAAATTGCTTCATTAGGCGTAATTTTATATGTAGTGGTGGCAAAATGCAAAATGATTTTCTCATTCTTAACTAGTGGCTCATGAATTAGATTATGGCATCCAGGCGTCATAGTTTCCCCGATGTGACTATTCTGAGCGTATATAATGTTCTGATTTGGCCCTACTGTCCCACATGCAAAGGAAGCACATAAACTGGGTGTATCCAGTGTGTAGCCCATTAAGTAGGGCTACTACTTTCAAGTCTGAACAAATTAGCCAATCATTCTCTTTGTAACTTATGCTGTCTAGAACAAAAGCAAGGTTCTAATATGTTTCTCCTAAAATGACTAAGTGAGCAACTGGAACTGAAGGCATGGTGATCCCAATGTGCAACAGAACCACTTTTATGCTGTAAAGGGATGCATCTATGAAGAACCTCCACTCATTTGGTTCATAGGTCAGCTCACGTGCATTCACTAGGCCTCTGATATCATTACAAAAAGTCAAGTTGCTTTCAAAACGTGAAGAATTGCTGTAGATCTGCAGAACGCTTCCTAAATATTGTAATTCGAGCATGTTCATCCAAGAGGTTCTATTGTTACAGACGTGAGGCCAGGAGTTCAATCTGTGGCATAGTAAGTGTTAGATCACGAACTAGATCATTGAATTACGGTTGGGTGATGAGATGTGGCTGCTTGTCAGATTCAAGATCCACCTGGGCGAATAGCAGACTGAAGATCTAGATACATGATTACATGATAGATGTCTTGCATTTTCTGTTGCGACCTGCAGTGAAATAAAATAAAATCAGACTAAAAATGGATATTACTGGCTGTGATCACTTGCAGAAATAGTGGACGTACAACATACTATGTATTTTGATCTTTTTAAGTGATACACATCTCTTGAAAAGATATTAAAGACCAGGAAAGAAAACATATTGAATACCCACCTTTAATATCTGGTAAGCAGAAGCAGCAATCCGTTAAATGGTCCTTTAGCTCCCTCCAGACCATTGGTACTCTAAACATGAGGTTAGGCTCTTTGTCTTTCACCTAGACCGAGAGGAAACTTGTATACCTGTCACAACATATGTGAAGTGCCCAGCGTCTGTCCTAGTCACACACTTTCCATCCATAATAAAGCTTCTTCACAAGTTTGTCAACTATCTCTTGTATTGTCTTAATGTAACTGATCCACATACTCGTATATAACAGAAACTGTCTGGGGAATTTTTGCATTTTCTAGGCATTTTAGTTCAGTCTCCTGTAAAGAAAAAACACTGTAGTATGTGAAAAATAATATAAATATCAGGCAATGACTTCGCTACTAAGATTAAAATTTAAAATCTAAAAAAAGCAGCCATGGTTAAATTTTTATAAATTTTCTGAACTTCGCCAATTATAATAATTTTAAAAAGGAACTCTAAACTAAATTTTCTGAACTTCACCATTTTTAATTCTTTGGGTTTTAAAAAATTCACAAAATTTCAATCCTGAACTTCGCCCTTTTGTTTTTTGATATTATAAAAGAATTATTAGAAATAACTTTGATAAAAAAACATAAGTCATAACCAAACTAAGATGAAATTATTATTCAAATACTCAAAAAATTCCCTTCTTAAATTACAGAGTTAGTGATGATGATAATGATGATGATGATGATGATCATCATTAACAGCAACAAATATTAAATAAAAAATAAAAATAGAAAACATTTATACTCGTAGTAAGTTACAAAATTATCAAGAGTTACGTAAGAGTTACCACGTATTTGGACCCATATAACTGCAAAAATAGTAATTATACTTTAATACATTTCATAGATTAGGTTGACAAATACCTTAGGAACAACCCCATTAAAATGATATCAAAATCCGTTTACAACTTTTAGAGTTGTCGGTTTTGGCTCAATCCTGTTTGCTTTCAATCCCTACGGAACCATCAGTGTATTTAACGTAAGTAAAATGGTAAATTACGAGAAACTGGAGGGTCGCAGAAAGAAAGGAAGGTAATATTCGTTATTTACGCAGAAAATATCCCCAAAAAAGGTTTTCTCATTTCTGTTTTTACAATGTAATTAATGTTTTGTCCGTAAAGAAAAATGTTGGTTATAACAAATCTTTGCAGGAAATTTTAAAACCAACGGGAGGAAAGGAAAGGAAATTTCCGAGAGGAAGAATATAGAAACCTTGAGTAAAATGTTGAACATAAAAGTTTCCGGGAATTAATTTTGTTTTAGGAAATAAAACAGGTCGAGTAAACACAGAAATTATTCCCGAACATCTTAATATCTTGAGATATATATATATATATATATATATATATATATATATATATATATATATATATATATATATATATATATATATATATATATATATTAGTGATGGAGTCGTTCCTTGGTAACCTTATTCGTAGCAGGAATATGAAGACATATGCGATGGTTTTGAACATTCAATTTTCCGGACGTTTCGGTCATTGACGATGACCATCATCAGCGAATTCTAATACCAAAAATTATTTTTAGAAGAATAACTAAACACAGAAATCAAATTAGTGAAAATCTATTAATAAGAAATTGATGTAATATCTTAAAAAATAACTAAATTAAATAAAAATCCCGTGAGTTTTTAAATATGCATAATAAACATGACTTAAATGACTATCGAAATACAAAAAATTATAAACTATAGCAATAAAGTTGAAAGCAAGGCATGAAGAAATCGATTAATAAGACAGAAAAAAAGAAAAAAAAGAGATTAAATAATCCCATGAGCAACAAATATGAATAATAAACATGAATCAAGCGTAATACTAAAAATTCACTATAAAACACAGCAAGAAAGAATTATATGGGCAGGGCGAACAATCGAAAATTATTATTTAATTTAGTTATTTTTTAAGATATTACATCAATTTCTTATTAATAGATTTTCACTAATTTGATTTCTGTGTTTAGTTATTCTTCTAAAAATAATTTTTTGTATTTAGAATTCGCTGATGATGGTCATCGTCAATGACCGAAACGTCCGGAAAATTAAATGTTCAAAACCATCGCATATGTCTTCATATTCCTGCTATATATATATATATATATATATATATATATATATATATATATATATATATATATATATATATATATATATATATATATATATATATATATATCTGTCTTTCTCTCTCTCTTTCTCTTACCTCATTGAGAAACTCATCGTGTAGTTCATTATTCTTCACGTCATTCATCTCGTCCTAATCCTGGAGTGAGACCACCCCACTTGGATGCACTCTACGTGAAGTTAACTTAAAACCAAACTTCCACTTCCTAGCTGCGTTGCATGGGCCGCTAGCACATCGGGGTGCTATAAAATCCCCCCAGCATGCAACAGCCTACCGCCGATCTAACTTGGTCCCTCAGGACAGGCGTTCTACCCCAGACTGTTCTGCACATTCTTGTTGAATGTCGCAGTCTGGGTGATCTCCGCGCACGTTAACTGTCCGGGTACCGGGATGGGCGTGGTCGCTGCCGCCTGTCCCTTGTACTCGGGACGAGTTCGTGCACACAGACTTGTGGACTATACGACTTTTTGGAGGAGGCTGGCCTCCTCCACTTTATTTGACTGTTTGTTGTGCGACGGGGGATGGAGGGCCTACCCCCGACGCCGGAGCGTGCTTCCTTCTTGTCGCCTTTTTGTTTTCTTTTCTTTTTTATTTGTTGTTTTTGTTTTGTAGCATGTGCTTAGCCTTTCTCTTTCTTTTTATCTTTGTTATTTATTATTTATATATTGTTATTTTCTTTTATAAATAGCCTACTAGTAGGCTTAAGCGTGAGAACGGCGACTTTTGCCCTAGTAGGCAGTAGCCAGATGGGCTTTCACAAACCCTTAGGACAGCCTCACAAGAGGCACGGCCCCACTTAATTTTAGCGATGTTGACGAGCCTTACAGCACAGGCAGGAGGATCAAAGACTTTCTTCCTTAATCTCCCAAGGGATCAGAGGTAGCAGAGATAATATCCTCTCCTGAGAAGTTATTGACAACAACAACAACAACAGCGATATCGCATTTTGACAATCCGTAAAAACCAAGTCGGAGTCAGAGGAGATACTCGCTTTCCTTCAGTGCCAATCCATTGTTAAGAAATTTATATTATATTTTTCGGGGGTTTTCTGCCTATTTTATGGTGGATTTGCAGCTACAATTTAAGGTAGAATCGAAACCTCGGTTTGCTAAAGTATATGGCAGCCGCCACGAATCCCACCTGATTAGGGAGTCCATCCGGTGACTAACCACACACAATTTCACTTCCACCATTTCACTACTTTTTTTACACATCATTTCTTACACACTTTCAGCGAGAGATGACCCCGTTGAGCGTAACTCCCTTGTTCGCTCAGCCGAGAACGTAACTCTCTTTTCCGTCAGATAGAAACGTAAAACTCTCACTCAGACGAGAACGCAACTCTCTTTTCCGTCAGATAGGAGCGTAACACTCTCTTTCATTCAGATGGGACCGTACCTCTCATTTCCTTTAGATACGAGGTGGAACGTCAAACTCTCTTTCACTCAGACGGGAACGTAACTCGCTTTACCGTCAGATAGGAGCGTATAACTCTCTTTCACTCAGATGGGAGCCTACTACTCGTTTCCTTTAGATAGGAGCGTAAAACTCTTTTCCTCTCAAATGTGAACCTCAGGTAGGCTCAGCTGCGAGCCTACCTCACTTTTTCGCTCAGATGGAAGCATAACTCACTTTTTCGCCCAGATGGGAGCGTAACTCGCTTTTTTCCTCATATGAGCGTAACTCTCTTTTTATCTCAGATGGAAGTGCAACTCTTTTTCTCTCAGATGAGAGCGTAATTCACTTGTTTTCTTAGACTAGATGGAGGAGGGAAGCGAGAGTCCATATTAGTCCAACCACATTCAGAGGAGACTACTAGCAGCACTCTTGCCCTGGGTGCATGTAACTCCCCTGAGTTTCTCCCCCAACGTGCGTAATTAAGTATGTGGATCTCTTGTAACGGATCGGGCACATAACTCCCCTAAACGCCCCACCCCCCTTCCGCCACAAAGGCACGCCCCTTTTAGGAAATTAGACGATATTTCATAATGACCGAATTCCTAATATCAGGTCTATTCCTTGCAACTGTGACGTAGAACGTTGAACCCGTTTACGAGTAACGTTGTTCTTCAGTTCGGTCCAAATGGAGCGATGACCAATTTTCCTTATCGCTTTTCTCATTAGTTTATTAGTTCATTAGTACCATTTGCACTGATGGCTCAAGCTATGAACCGTAATAACTCGGGATCTGATCGTATATACTTGCGTAAAACATTTACTCAGGAATTTGATTCTATTTACTAAAGGACAGAGATACAAAATGGCGCGTTTCCAAGGCAACCACGGTGACCCACGAGAAAGTAATCAACAAACGTAAAATTTCTAAGAATAATGTATATAACTAACCATCTTTTTATGTACCCAAATATATTCGGAAGAACTATTTACAACTTGATTCCCGCTTTGAATTATTACTAGGTAAACGTAAAATCGCGTTATCAACCAAACTAGGATGGCGTTAGTGAGAATGAGTCGACAAACGTAATATCTCGGGGAAAATGTCAAAAATACCTCAGTATTTTGATCTGCCGTATATAATCGGGGAACTATTTAGAGATGGACGAATTAGTTTGTTTAATATTTTATCTTATATGTTATCAAAAGAAGCTTCTACAGAATTTTGACTATTATGTAGCTCTCTTTATCCTGGTAAATAAGGTGATGGTTCATCGCCCGGTTCCTGGTTTGATGCACATCGTGATCGACTTCATATACGATTCAGCTTCTTTCATATACGCCAACATACACATAGCCAATCGGAACATTTATTTCACCGCCTTCCTTAGCACACATACTACATATCACTTTTGCGTCTATGAAACCAGACTAAAGAGTTTCTATATCCAACCTCCGCTGACGTGGAACGGGTGGCTCTCCCTTAGGCCACGAAGTGTTCTCAAGCTCTAGGGGTGTCACCGCAGTATTACTATTTTTTTCACTTTCTCCCCCAAAAGGGAGGCATGATGTCAAGGGAGTCGTCAATTATTGTAATTCAGCTATTTATGTGAATTTTATTATCTGGGGTACTTGGTTGTTTTCTGCTCCGTTCCTTTCCTGTATTTCAGGCGATCGTCTCATATGGTGCACCTCGAGAGTCACTTCCTATTCGAAAAGTCCTTCTCCGTATCATAGTCACCTGGTACCAATAAGCACTTGATCCCATTCATTGTTCCCTTGTGGTATTCTAACCAGTTTTTCCGGAAAAAAAGCCTAGAACCATAATACTACTTATTTCAAACCCTCATGGGTCCCATTTATTGGGCCATTCCCTCTGCTATTTCTTCTCTAATATGGCTAAAAGTGTCGTTAGGAGGTGGTTATATTTTGGTTTCAACGAACCAGACATAGGATCGTTGGTTCAGAGTGCAGTATTCAATGTTTTGGTTGGAGGTTTTTGCCCTGTAAGAATGGAGTTTGGAATCGTCGACTCAAAACCTTTCAGATGGTGCGGAATTTAGGGAGAGTATTTTTACCGATTGAATTGGTATGGAAAACCATTTTGGAAGGAAAAAAAACCGGACGTTGTAAGTACCAGCAGCTCCAATTTACCAGAGGGTAGCTTATTTTAACTTTGGGGGTTATTTGTCTTTACGACATGAGTTATGTTGTTAGGTGAGAAGGAAATAAGCAAGAAACCTTTTCATGATTTCTGCGGGACAATTGCTGATCAATTTAAATTCTAATAAAAATTATAAAGTCATTATTTAAACCTTGATTTTACGCATCTCTTTAAGACCCACTTTTTCTTGCAAATCTCTTTTTAGTAGACAGTCGCTCTTTGAACACCAGGTGCATTGAAGAACCTATAAAAACTATTATTTAAAAGGGGTATTCTAGTGTTATTTTTTAATACGAATATATGTAATATTTAATGATGCAATTTTCTTTATCTCCTACAAATTATAAATTTCTCGGGGCAACTAAGCGCTATCTTTACTATCTTATTTCGAGTCTTTAGTAGCTGAGGCCGGAGCTGGTGATCTTTACAATACTCAGATGAGATTTCGAACGTTGCAACGTTCGAAATCTCATCTGAGTATTTTAAATTTTCGCTGTGCATTTTCATCATATTGTTCTTATCTTGCAATTAAGACCGTTCTTTTGAGCCTATTCCAGTGGCGTGTTTTTTATTGGAAGTACAGCTAAATAGAACAATAAAATGCTCTATTTGAGGGGGCCCAAAATTGGAAAACGTAAAGAAAGAATAAAACTAAAGACCTAAATATTATATTCAATCTGAACGGTACAGATCAGGTTCATACAACGGAGGAGACACTAATATTTGGAGACTATGTCAAGGGCAAACGCCTCTTCACGGATAAGCAAAGTTAAAAAATATAGTGTACTTAGTAAATGGTTGGAGTTCTGGGTCAGGTTTGCTTTAAGGAGGTTCCAAATCTTGTTGTAACCTATGATTTTGATCAAATGTTAAACTTTACTTGTTTTCTGAGGGAATAAATCCTCATAAAATAAAATAAATAGGATGCTATTAAAATTTACCTCCCAAATACCTGATTGATCAACAAGGCAATCATGAGACAGTTGTGGGGAATTGGCTTGTAAATAAATCCCCAAAAATCTCAGCTGTCCAATAATGCTAAACATATTTCAGCCGTTGAGATTTGAAAACTCAAATTACAATCACTATGGATTATTGTAGAATTAAAACTGTCAATCAGATTTCTCTTCGAGGAAAAAAATATTTGGTCGGTGCAAATCGCGCAAAAAGGCGTTTTAGTTATTTACGAGTAATCATAATGAGGAAAAATAAAAGGTTATCTCAGTAATACAGTTTACCTTTTACACTTTTCAATAATCTATCCTTAGTAGAATCAACTCCATACTTGTATTGACTTAATCTTCTTCCCCGAACTTGTTCCAGGGTGATTTAATATATGTTCTTCCGGATCAACAGCTATAGTTGAAGAACTTTGCTACAACAGATCTTACCATAACGCTTTGTTATACTTTTCACGATAAGTACATGTGACTAGCTACAGTATATCAATCACTTTAATCATTAATAACAAATAAAAATCAAATAATGACAACAGTTCATTAGCGAAAAAAAAACCTTTAGGCGTGAGATAAGTTTTCCAGGGCTGTTTCCATTTCAAATGAAATAATAAACCACAAGATTTTTTTTTTTTTTTTTTTATAGAGCCCATCTGGCAACTACCCACTTGGGCATAAGTCGCCGAAAAACACGACAGCCTAGAATTAGGCTACTTTAAAGTTAAAATATGAAAACTTAACAATCAATATAAATTTGAAAAACTTAACAATCGAAGCAATCTCCGGCAGCGGGGGGAGGTCCCCCTCACCCCGGTGCAGGAGAGTGCAATCTAAAACAAAACAATAACAAAAAAAGGAACCTTAAATAAAGGGGAGAAGGCCGGCCTCCCCCAAAAAGTCAATAAGTCCACCAGTCATGGTGCACGCACTCGTCCCGAGTACAAGGGACAGGCGGTAGCGACCCCGCCCATCCCGGTACCGAGACAGGTATCGTGCGCGAAGATCACCCAGACTGGGACATTCGACAAGAATATGCCGAACAGTCTGGGGGACGACGCAGTCGTTGCAATAGGGCACATGCGAGCGCTCCACCAAGTAACGATGCGTCACACGAGTGTGTCCGATTCGAAGACGACAGAAAGCAACCTGAAGCCGCCGCGTCATTGGGGGATAGGTCCATGGGAACAGTCGCGGCGCAATGGCACGCAACTTTAAGTTCCCCTCGACCGTCTCCCATCTTCTTTGCCAAGCAGTCCGAAGAGCTGCCCGTATTCCTGCCATGTAGTCGGTGTGAGGAAGAGCGAAACGCTGGTCCGGTCGCAGAGTCCTCGCGGACTCTTTGGCGCCCTCATCGGCGCGCTCATTCCCCGCAATTCCTACATGTCCAGGAACCCAGCAGAAGATAATCTCGACATCTGCCCGGCTCGCCAAAACCGTGGCGTCACGGATTTCGCGAACCAGGGGATGCGGAGATTCCAATGCCCCGAGAGCACTCAGGGCGCTTTGTGAGTCGCTATAAATCACAATCCGGTCTCCGAACCGGGCACGTCGCGTAATCTCCCGTACCGAGTGGTGTATTGCCACCAGCTCGGCCGTGAAGACAGACGCAGCGCCTGGTAGAGCCCCGCTGACTTCAAACAGAGGGGATACGGCGTGGAAGCCGACCCCCTCTTGGGACTTGGAGCCATCCGTATACACTGGCACGGTACCAGCGTGACACGATGTGTGCTCCAAAAAGATCGAACGCAATACTCCCGGCGCAGTACAAGCTTTGGGAGCAGAGGCGTGGCGACAAATAGCCAAATGTGGTACCCTCCAGGGTGGCGTCCTGGGCAGAACCAGGGGCGCCACCGGCCCGAGAGCTATATCTACCTCTCGAAGGAGTTTCCTGGCCCTAAACCCAAAGGGCTTAGGGTATGACTGGCGTCTCTCGGCGGCATAGGCACCATCGAGATCAGCTGCGGATGCAGTGAGAGCTGTTGGCGACTGGGGGAGGCGCCGGGCTCGCGCGTACAGGCGAGTGATGCACTGCACGCGGCGCAGAGCGAGTGGCATCTCCCCAGCATCGACCAACAGGCTCTCAATGGGGGAAGTGCGGAAGGCACCGGTCGCAAGGCGAAGGCCGGTGTGGTGGATCGAATCCACCTTCCGCAATAAACGCTCGGCTGCGGATGCATAAAACTCGCATCCGTAGTCGAGCTTCGAGCGAACAAAGGATCGATAAAAAAGTAAGGCGGTAGCCCTATCAGCGCCCCAAGCGCTGAACGTCACGGAACGGAGAATGTCCATGGCGCGGGTACAAGAGACCCTAAGGCTGCGAATGTGAGCCTCCCAGGTGAGGCGTCGGTCGAATACAAGACCAAGGAAACGGTGCGACTCAACCACATCCAGGCGCACCCCATTAAGAAACAAATCTGGGTCGGGGTGAAGCCGTGGATGGCGGCAGAAGTGCACCACCTTAGTCTTAGCCAAAGAAAACCGAAACCTGTGCGCTTTGGCATAGCAAGAGACGCGGTTCAATGCCTGTTGGAGTCGGCGCTCCAGAGTTGGCATCTGGGCCGCGCCAAAAGAGATCGAAAGGTCGTCCACGTAGAGCGTAGCGAGAACATCTTCCGGCAGCACCGAGGTGATGCCGTTGATGCTCAGGGCAAAGAGTGTGACACTGAGGACACTTCCCTGCGGGACACCCTCTTCCTGCTCCTTTGGGCCGGAGAGGGCTCCCCCCACCCGTACGCGGAATCGACGATCTCGCAAAAATTCAGATATAAACATTGGGAGGCGTCCCCTCGCCCCCATCGTGTGGAGAGTCTCCATGATACCGTATCGCCATGCGGTATCATAGGCTTTCTCCAGATCAAAAAACACCGTGGCGTAGTGCTGTCTACGAAGGAAAGCCTCGCAGACGGCATTTTCCAGTCGGAGCAGAGCATCGGACGTGGAGTGGAACTTACGGAAGCCGCACTGTGCAGAAGACAGATGGCCTCCGCTGTCCAGGAAATAGGCTAATCTAACATTTACCAATTTCTCCATCAACTTGCACACGCAAGAGGTTAGAGAGATTGGGCGGAAACCGGTCGGAGTAGAGTGATCTCTCCCCGGCTTGCGAAAGGCGAGCACAGTAGCGATTCGCCAGGAGTCTGGGAGGAGACCTTCCACCCAGATCCTGTTGAACAAATCTAATAGAAAGGCCATGCCTCGCTCACCCAGGTGTCGAAGCATGGCGTACGGGACATCGTCCGGACCATGGGCGGTGTCCGCGCACGAAGCGAGAGCGGAACGCAACTCACTCACAGTAAACTTGTCGTTGAAGGGTTCTCCGCCTCTGGAGGTAAAGTCCAGCGGGCGGCCTTCCGCGACATCACGACGTGCATTGAATGCTGGCGGAGCAGCATCACGGCTAGAGAATGCGGAAAAAGCGGTCGCTAAGGATTCCGCCACGGACGCGGGGTCCGAGATTGCGGTCCCATTCTCCTGGAGAACGGGAGGGGGGTCCTGCGAGAACTTGCCCCGAATCCTTTTGACTCGCTTCCACACCTCAGCTAAAGGGGTCTTCCCGTTAAGTGAAGACACGTATGCCCGCCAAGAAGAGCGGCGGGCGTGCTTCGAAATATACCGGAACCTAGCCCTAGCCCGACGAAATTCAGCGACGGTGAAATCGTTCGGGCGGCGCTTATAGCGCATGTAGGCATAACGCTTCTGTTTGAGGGCCGTCTCACACTCGGCCGACCACCATGGGAGTGGTCGGCGTGCAAAACGGCCAGACGTCCTAGGAATAGTAGTCAGGCCCACGGCGATGAGGTTGCCGGAGAAGAACTCGACGGCCTCATCTACCGACCTAAACTCCTTGACTGAGATAGAGAATTCAGTCATTTCCTGAAATGCAGGCCACCGCGCCCGCGCCAAGCACCACCGAGGTGGTCTCTCAGGCGGCAGTTGCCCTGAAAATGATATTTGAATGGGAAAGTGATCACTACCATGGAGGTCATCGACCAACCCCCAATCAAAATCAGGCTGTGCATCCGAAGAGCACAAAGATAGGTCAAGGCAAGAAAATGAAGCGGTTCTCGGACAGTGATGCGTAAACTCATCCACGTTTAGGACACCCATCTCAAGCTCTTCGATCAGATCGGCAAGGACTTGTCCCCTGGGATTTATGGTGTAATCTCCCCAGAGAGGATGCCTGCCGTTCAGATCTCCAAGCAAGAGATAGGGCCTCGGCAACCGTGCCACGACGCGGCGAAAGTCCCCCGCGTCGAAGTCAGCTGACGGTGGAATGTACGCAGAAATGATAGTATACCTCCTATCCAGGTGCAGCTGCACAGCCACTGCCTGTAAGGAGGTATCTAAAGAGAAAGGAAGAACGGAGACATCATGCCGGGTGTAAACCGCGCATCCCCCAGCCCGGCCGTCCCGCGGTGGTTGGGTCGCAAGACCCTTATACCCCGGGAGGGCAGGCAGGGGGCACGCGCCTAGCATGGTCTCCTGCAAAAAAATAGCTAACGGGGAACGGGATGAGGCGAGCCTCCGCAGCTCCTCCCAGTTGGCCCAGAGTCCACGGCAATTCCATTGAAGGAATATGCCCTCCAGGCCTAGCTCGGAGGAGACGCGGGGGCCCTCCTCGAATTGAAGACCCTCACGGGAATGGCCGTACGCTTCCCGGGGGCAGAACCCCGGGCGCTGTTGGCCGGACAAAGCGCTGAAGGCGCTGTCGCCTTCGAGGACTTATTGGGGGAGGTTGGGCTCGCCATGCGAGTCTTTTCCTCCCTCCGCCTCGAAACTTTAGGCGGGCGTTGCGGCTTCGGAGGCGGGGGGCCCTCTTTTCGAGGAACCACCGTCTCCGAGCCACTCGCTCCACCTCGGGGCGTGGGCAAAGGGGCCGAAGCTCCTTTGTTGCTGTCCTCCTTTCGGGGAACAGCTTTAGGAACCCCGGAAGATGGCCTAGCGACCATCTTCAGGGGTGTTGCCTCCTGTGAGTCTAACGACTCGGTGGAGGCGCGTGGCCGTTTCGCTTTACGCGAAACGGTCACGCTGGGGGAAGAGGGGGGAGCCCTGGTTTTAGCCGGGGCAGGGTATGAACCCTTTTTGCCGCCAGCTTTACCAGGGGAGCGCCCAGGTTGGGTAGAGCCCACAGAAGGGCTCCGAATGGGCGCGGAAACAACCGTGCTCGTTGGCCTGGATGGGCCAGGAGCAGAGGGTGCCTTTCTAACTATTGAGGCATATGACGTCCCAGGCAGAGCCGGGCGCGCCAGGACCAAGTCCTTTGCCTCGCGGAATGAGAGTCGATCCTGGGCCTGAACGGCCAGGATTTCTTTCTCAAGGAGATATGCACCACATTGCTTCGAAGAAGCAGGGTGCGGCTCTCCGCAATTGACACACTTGGCCACACACGATTTGGACTTATCGTGTGCGACCTTGGAGCAATTTACACAGACTTCGGGTGACCCCGATTTTGCACGTCTACATGATCGATTCGTATGGCCGAAGCGGTGGCAGTAATAGCACCGCCGCGGCAGTGGCACGAATGCCTTCACGCGGTAGCGGTACCAACCGGCACGCACCGACTCAGGGAGCTTGTCACAGTCGAACGTGACGAAGAGTGTAGGGGTGGGTCTTGAGGCCCCTCCCTGTTTTCTCATCACACGCTCGACCTTGACCGCCCCATGGTCGGCCAGCTCTAGGGTGATGTCCTCAATGGAGTAGTCAACGAGTTCCCTCGCATAAACTACTCCTTTCACAAAGTTCATGGTAGAGTGCGGCGTCACACTCACCGGGGTGCCATGAAGTGTCCGAAGAGCACTTATCTTGGCCGCCTCGGCGGGATTCGCCGCATTCGCCAGAAGGCTCCCGTCCGAGAAACGGGTTACCTTCGGCTCTCTACCAATTGCACTAGCTAATCCTCTCCTCTGATGGATCATGTTGCCCTTGGACAACATGGTGCCATCAGTGGAGCGAATAACGAGGAAGCGTTTGAAGCCAGCGGGCTCGAAAACGCCAGGTAACCTCTGAATCAGGGGCCCCGATGTCATCGAGGCTCCGCCCTGTGCATTCTTGGTCTTAGTCGTAGTCATGGGCTCCGCACACGAGGGGGTAGAGGGGCCGGATGTGCCGATCTTGGCTTGGTCGCCTACCAAAGTGGCAGCAGACCCATCCGTCCCCGCAGCCCCCGCGGATGGAGAGGAGCCCCGAGTCTTCTTCGTCTTTTGAGTCTTTTTCTTTTTAGGAGAGGAGGGCGGGGAATGAACCCGCTTTTCACCTCCGCCGGCAGAAGTCCCCAGGCCAGATGGACCAGCCTCAGCCAGGTCCCTCTCCGAAATGGAGAAGGTCCTGGTTGTCGTAGGGGCACCTGTCGGAGGAGATCCCTCCCCTCCTTCTACTGCCTCGGAGCCCTCAGCCATTTGAGGAGGACCTTGCATAGGGGCGGATTCGGGTTCGGTGCTTGGCGCCGAGCCCGAATTCCCCCCCATGGAAGGCCCTACCGTCTGGGGCTGGGTCTCCTCAAGGACCATGTCTATCACAGGAGGGGCCTCCAGTTGGCCATCCCCTCCCAGGACATCGCAGGTCCCCTTGGCAGTATTGTCACTAGTCAGGTGGTGTGGGGAGGCACAGGCCTTGACCCCAGCAAGGTTCAAAATTCTTGCCAGCAGGTCTTTTGAGGGAAGCGACCGAAGGGGCCTGGCTTCCCTCTCCCCCCTAAGGGGGTTTGCCCTACCGAGCCGCTTGCACGAGGGGCGGTCGGCAATGGGCTGCCTGCTGGCTTTCTTGGCAGTCCCCTTAGAAAGCAAAGGAGGGACTGCCGCTGGAGATAGGGAGGTGCCCGAAAGCACCTCCAGAGAAGGGGGTGAGGGGGAGTCCCCTACACCCGTAGGCGTAGGAGAGGAGTAAGCCTCCTCTCCGGTTAAAGAATTATGGAGGGTCCCTTGCGCAAGCACAAGGGGGGGGACCTCCATTTTCTCGGTGGAGCTGCCCGAGGGCGGCTCCGTAGATGTTTTTGGGGAAGTTGGGGGTTGGGGTTTTTGTTTTTTTTCATACATGGGCATGGTGACCCTCTTTTGATTACGGGACGCAATAGCTCATCACCTCTCGCAGTTGCCCGCACTGCGAGAGGTGCTTACAAGCCCGTCAGAGCCAGGCGCGGCCATTCGGGACCACCCCTCCCGCCTGGTGGCCTGGCAGTCCTTCGGCATGGCGGCTCCACCTTGGACACGGCGTAAAAAATATAGGTTGTGAAGAGGAGAGGAAAAGGGATGTGAGGAAGATGTGGGTGGGGATGAAGCAGGTTGTTAAAAAAAACCCATCCCGAACCGGAGCTGAGGGGTTAGGGAACAATGTCCCCTCCCCCCCTCAGCCCCGATCCGGGGTGGTTGGCTTGAGAAGAAGGTCAGCATTCTACCCTGTGAAATTAGAGGCTGACCAGAGAAAGTTGTGGGAGAGGTTGTATGAAAAGCGACGAGGTAGGGGAGAAATCGGGCTATCTGAAGGAAGGAAGAGAGGCTAAGCTGGGGCCGGACGGAGCGCTGGATCCCGTCAGCACAGCGGCCAGGATGGCAAATCGCCGCGCCCCTTACGGGGTAAACCACAAGAATTTTGTAATCACTCAGTCGTAACAAATGGATAGATTCTATATCTGTAGGGTTCTTACTTTACTAATTAGACCGAAGAGGCGAAGGGATTTAAAGCATTCTATATGGATGCTGAGTATTTAGCCAGAAGGGACTCACTCTTCAAACGAAGTTGAAAAAGGTTCAAGACAGCCTGAAAAGAATCATCGGATGCTGCAAAAGTCAGGGAAATATGTTTAATGAAGAAAAATAGACCTGCTAATTCAAGCAAAGAAAACATTCGTACATCTTTATTAGATTATATAAGAATGAATGTACAACTGAGGTAAATTTTTTAAGTTAGAGCCAGGCCTGTCCCATATAGTTAACGGTAAACTTCTTAAAATCATCTGCCAGGGTATTTGTAAAACCATTCGCAGAGTTGTTTTTAACACCATGGAAGATGTGTGTCCAGAAGTTGACAGGTTTAGGTGAGAGGCTCTGTTTGAATTCATTGTCTCGCTAACTTTGCCTTGTTCAGAGATCTAGAGTAAAACTCTCTCAATCTGCTCTTTCTATGTTTACATAACTCAATCGACAAACTATTATAAGAATGTTATATTTTATGTTTGCCAATCCGTCTAAATAGGTTTTGGGTATCACCACAACAACTGTAGTTAAGTTTTTGTTGAATGCAAGGACTAAGTTGACTAGAAAACGAAGGGGCAATTTAGAGGACTAAACTATCTCAGCTCGCCCGCGGGCGGCCACTATTGTCTTCTGTCATGTATAGACTTCGGGAGGTAAACTCTCGCTTAATTCCCCTCTCACCGATCTCTCTTTATAGGAAGATCCCAAGTGACAATCTATTGCCATAAAGTTTTCTGTTATCTTATTTTATCCTATTTATTGACCTTTTACCAACAATCTAAGCTTCTTAAACATGAAAAACTGGATTGATTCTCCTCTCAGTCGTCTTTCTTCTAAGAGAGAGAAAATTTAGCTCCATAATTCTCTCTTCAGATAATCTGCGTCTTCAGTCTGGTGCCATTCTACCCACGCATTGCCTTTCTCTTTCCAGCCTAACGATCACTTTGGGAAACTTATGGAGACCAAAAGTGAATGCCTTATTCCAAATGAAGGTATACATGAGACTTCAGAAGTCATTTACTTGTCATTTGAAGACTTTTTATGTCCATAATCTCGGAATAAAATTGGTTGAAATTTTCCTTGTTTTCTGTCGATTACCATTGCATCATACCATTATCCCAAAGCTTTTAAGATGATTAAGCGAAGTTTGGTGATATTTAATATACTAATAGTGCTTGCATTTCTATATATTATGTCTCTTGTTCTCCATTAATAATACATTTTACATATGAAGCTCAAAAAGCAAACAAATGAGCTATTTATTTAGTGGGTTCACCAGAATGTAAATAAAGAATAATTTTTTTCTCACAAATTTATCAACAACAAAGTACGTCATATAAAGTTAATAAGTTCATTACTTTTCTACTTGAATAATGAAACTCAAACTCTCTGTTGTCATAAAGGGTTGGCCAGTAATGGGGTGTTAGGTAAATGGTATTGTAGACGACAAGGTTACCAGTTATGTAGGACCGTAACCACCACCTTATAAGATCGCGACGAATTCCAGTTTACAGGTGAAGGGTGTCGTTACGGCAAATCATTTATCTAATTCCAAAGATAAATGATTTTAAGATGGTCTTCTACTTGGTTGGGTTTACCGAAGGTCTTAAGGTAAAAATGGACATACGAAAATAAACACTTTATTCTAATAACGGAATATTACGGTGCAAGCGGCGCGACACGGAGCGTACTAGGCGAGAGACTAGTAGTCTATATATTATCAACGCAAGTACGAGTTAAGGGCGAGACAAGACTCAGTGTATTAAAAACCGGAGCGTGAACGCGAGTGAATTTGTTACGATTGAATGTCTTAATAAATGAACGAAATCTGAATCCTCTTACTCTCTCTTTTTCTTATTTATATATGCGCTCCTAATGCAGAAGGCGTGGCCTTGAAATGACCGCAGGATGAACAACCTCCGTTCTGGTCGCATTTCTCCACCCTCTAGGTGGAGCTAGGAAGACTGTGCACGGTATGTACGTGATTGAGCACTTATTTGTGATATTTGATACAATTGTCACTGCAGCACCTCTAATGGTCAAAGGCTGTGTTTACCCGGGATCCTCATTAAACATCCGTCTTTGATAATTCTATCTGGAGACACAACTTGGGCAGTTTTATCAAAGTATGTGTTTAACCATTTTCCTTTGCTCCTTCTTGTGTCTCACGCTTGCTTGCTTAATGCCTATATAAAAATATATATGTACATTTACAAATCCCATCATAATTCTCATAGAATATTGAATCTTTACATTATATATATATATATATATATATATATATATATATATATATATATATATATATATATATATATTTGTAAGGCATGCTTGGATTTAATAGGACCAATTCGAGTCCAATTTGAGGAGGTATCTTTTGAGCCTATTGAATCAAGGAATTGGGGTGCCAGAAGACAACCTATTGCGTAGTCCGATTACTTCAAGCCTACCAACTGCCTAGTCATACCACTACAGTCATTCAACCAAAGTTTAGCCAGAACCAACGGTGGGTCAGACAAATATTTTAAAATTGAAGGTCAAATTTAAAAGGTCCATCCTCAACGTAAATTCATCATCTATTCTCAAATTGGGTATACTTCTCACATACACACACGCTCTCTCTCTCTCTCCCTCTCTCTCTCTCTCTCTCTCTCTCTCTCTCTCTCTCTCTCTATATATATATATATATATATATATATATATATATATATATATATATGCAAAAAAAACACAGGAAAATGAAAGGCGGATTCCAGGTACTTTACAAAGGTGGTATATATAAGAGACAGCAAAGCGGTGCCCCGCCCGTGTACAATGAAAGAACACCAAATAGAAAAATAATATCAGAAATGGGATTAAATACCGGATACGAAGGGAAAAGGAATAAAGATAAGACTCTTCTGGAAGTTCCAACTATGAGAAAAGAATTTAGACAAAATAGGTCGCAAAGCAATGAATACATACGCATGCAATTATAAATACATTGAAGTAAATAATAGAAATAAAGCAAATTTAGAAAACCAAAGGACTAAGAATTAAAATGGACAATTTCTTACAAATAAGCATTTTAATTACAGGGGCCAGTTTAAAGAGACCGGGAGATATATTGAAATTAGGCGAGGAATTAATGAATGAGCATTCGACAATATTTCTTTTAACATAGTCATCACATTTATAAATAAATTTAGCCGAACTCCAATTGATAGGGTGGTATTTAAGTTAAATGAACAAAGAAAGCACTATTACTTTCACATCTTCTAATATTGTATTTATGTTGGGTCAAGCGTACATTTAATGATTTTCCGGTTTACCCAAAGTATTGCTTAGGGCAAACTGAACAATCGACAGAATAACCCCCCCTATACTATTGTTATTATTTCAAATCAACATTTTGTACATGGTACACTCATACTTGAATATGACTAAAACATTTAAGCTTTTCAATAGGCGGAGAAAGAAGGAAAAGGAGTCAGAAAACGGTAAAACAAGGGAGTTCTTAAAATTGTATGCGGGAGGGAATTCAGTTCTATAAAACTAAATTTTGACAAATCTAGGCACCCTGCAAGAAATTTTTGAGGGTAGAAAAGATTCGTACCTATTTCAAAGATCTTAAAAATATCAAAGATCCAAGAATTCCGGGCTGGCGACCCGCAACCCCCGGAGAAACATTGGAATAAATACAGACCGTTTGACTTTATCATTATGACCTGAGTAAAAATGAATATATGGACCGACGTTAGTAGGCTTACGATAGACGGAAAATTTAAATGCAGATGGAGTCCTATGAATAAGTAAGTCTAAGAACGGGAGGACACCATTTTGTTCGAATTCAAGGGTCAATTTAATAGAGGGAACCAGATAATTTAGTTCAGTAAGAAAACCATTTACATCCTTAGAAGTAGGCCACAAACAAATAATATCGTCTATATATCGGAACCAAACAAGGGAAAAATCGATTTAATAATAATAATGTTATTTTATCATATTAGTGTGAAATAACTATTATACATTTTTAAAGCCTAAATATTAGAGTGTTTAGCTTCATTTTCTGGAAAATTTGTTGAAATAAAAGAAGGCAACCTTTTACCTGAAAAATTTCGAATTTTCAAGAAATCCATAATAATTTGATCACTACTATATATATATATATATATATATATATATATATATATATATATATATATATATATAATTTAACAGCGAAGGCAAGAGCGCAGAAGATGCTCAGGTACATATATTTATTGCAATTTTGAGAACAACGTTTCGGGCAACATGCCCATCTTCAGGTTCTAAGATTTAAAAGATACACAATAAGACGAACGAAAAGTTGATAAAAGTAATTTAAAAAAAAAAAAACGAAAGAGAACATTAGAACTAAAATTAATCAAATGAATGATAACCTATTTTATTTTATTGATTTTATAGGTTTATTGTGCAATAGAGTACATTTATACATAATCATAATACAAATAATAATAAAATAAAAACAAAAAAAAACAACAAAAAAGACAAATACAGTAATAATATGATACAATAATATAAATGCTTTATAAATATAAGGGAATGGGAAAAGGATCTCAGGGAGGACAAGGGGGAACAAAGAATAGCATAGATTAAGGAACATGGAAATTTGTAACTATTTTCGAAGCAAGTTTTGAGCCCAGAGAATTTTGAATAACTTTTTAAAATTTAAATGAGCCCTCAGACATATTGTAATTTGGAATTCGTTTAATCAATTATACGTCTTTTTGCAATAATTATCAATTTTATAGACTAGTTTGGCATATTATGATCCATATATTCGTTGAAATTACTTGTGTGGTGAAAAAAAACAGTAGTTAAACTTGCTCTTCTTATATCCCATCAATGTGCATATATGTATACGAGGGAGATATAAAGAGAGGAAGTTAAAATTCCAAGAACAACGCCTAACCCGTAATAGCAAGACCCATATTGACATTCTACAAAATATATATTCTCACAAATCACTATCTACATAGGTTCATCGAATTTAATAGGAAAACATATTCTAAGCAATAGGAATTTTCCACAGGAACTATCCCAGCCTCTTTACGGTATTGTTAGAAGGCAAATTTAAAAACAAAAGAGGAACATGACATTATATATATATATATATATATATATATATATATATATATATATATATATATATATATATATATACAGTGGAGTGAAATAAGCATTCGTAAACCTTCAAATTTAAATTTTAATAGAGTTCCAACCCATCAAACTCATCAAATATACACAATAGATTTCGTAGAAAAGGCTCTCGACGATATACTATATATCTATTCTTTGTGGGGATTATTCTATATTCGTGTGAGGGGTTTAATCAGATAGCCTTATATGACTCTACGTTAATAAATAGGCCTGGAGAGGGCTTATTTATCTTCAATATACTTAAGAAGTGGAACGGAGCCCAAGGATAAATAATATTGCAAGCATTAATAAAATAGAATTTTATTAATTAATCTAACAAAACAACACATGGAAAATATTTACATGACTGGGGATTAAAATAGGAGATACACATGAGATGAAAAAGGTCATAGGATAAATTTGAATAAGCGGTGGATTAAGATTTGGAGGGATTTTAAATGACAAAACAAACAAGAAGGTAAAGGGGTCGGCTCAATCCGTGTTAAAGCACAAAGTTACGTCGGCACAAAGTTAAATAGTTAAATGCAATTCGTGGCTTACGTATTTATAAGGTCGTCGTGCAGATGAAAGCGATTTGAAGGAATAGCTTCGGTCCGACTGGTGATTTCATTCCCAGGAGAAGGGGTTTTTAGGGGGTTGTCCTTAATGAGGGGAAAGGACAGACTCCGAGGAGTATGCGAGAAGTAGGGCTCAGAAGTACGAGCGATCCTCGAGACAGGATATCAGAGATGTTCTGGATGAACAATTGAGGTTATTGGTGTAACCAAGCGTTGTCTTGAAGAACGTTAAAAGGGGGGGAGATAATTAAATTACCCCTGACGTGATATCAGGGTAGCGAGAACCGTTTCTTGCCGAACGGGTTCGAAGAACAATGACTGTTCTAAAGTAGTTCTCTTCTGAACAATTGAACAACAAGGGGGTTCTGTTGAATTGGCATCTCGAGGGGCACGAACCTTGGCACTCCAGGATATTGTCCTCTTCTGGACAATAAGGGATTCTCGGGATAGAGTTCCTAGGTGCACAAGGGAGACCGGATCGGCGTGATGCCTCGCGAAGATAATCGAGATCTGATTCCAATGCGAAATTCTATCGCATAAATAGCCAGAGCCAGCCCCTCGGGGTAGAGGACAATGGGGGACTTCTATGGAATGTCCCGCTAGCGCTTGAAACAATCTTATCTTCCCATAAGCCTAATTCGATCTGGCCAGATCGACGCCTAAAGGCAAACGGGGGATTGAGCCTCCTTGATTAAACCTGGAGCGGGGGAAGATAATCGGGAAATGTTGGGCGATAAGGACGCCATGCTACTCTCTTCTCGCAGGATGCACGTGGAAAGCATGAGTTTCAATATGTGATAGAAGCAAGGCGCAGCCGCCTTAGGCAATTCTATCACACATAGGTTCATCGAATTTAATAGGAAAACATATTCTATGCAATAGGAATTTTCCACAGGAACTATCCCAGCCTCTTTACGGTATTGCTAAAAAGCAAATTTAGAAACAAAAGAGAAACTTTGACATTATATATATATATATATATATATATATATATATATATATATATATATATATTTATATATATATATATACATATACAATGGAGTGAAATAAGCATTCATACACCTTTAAATTTCAATTTTAATAGAGTTCCAACCCATCAAACTCATGAAATATACACAATAGATGTATATTAATGTAAAGTTAAAAGTTCTCTGTACAAAAAGGCATGAAACAGAATTGATATTCAGTAAAATTGAAATTAATGAAATTAGGGGTGAATAAAAGTATTAGTACAGAACCATAAACCTAACGAAATTAATTCTTAAAAGCATATGAGAGACATACTTTTAGCTATGACGTGCAAAAAGATTCTAGACGGTTCCAATAATATGTACAGAAGTCAACATGAGGTCAGGAAAGTTTGGAATACCACTCAGCAGTTGACGTTCCCGCAGTAAAGACGTTATCATGACGAAGAATAAAGAACTATCTAATGACCAGAAAAGGGCGACCCTGAAGCTCCATACTGATGGGCTGAGCTACCAGAAGATATCCGAGCAGCTGATAATACTTTTCAGCACCATTGACTCCGTCATTAAGAAATAGAAAAAAAGTGGGAACCATCGACAACCTTCAACCTTCAGGTGCTCCACGGAAGATTTTCCCCAAAGTTCTCGTGCAATACTCAGGAAGGTTAGAGTTACTTACCCCTATGACAACCCGTAAGGAAACTCAAGATGACCTACTGGCAGCAGTAACGTCGGTTACAAAGCGAGTCATCAGTAATGAACTGAACCAGCATGATTTTAAGTCTTACAGGCCAAGGAAGACACCTCTGCTGCTGAAGAGACAGAGCCGCGAGGTTGAAGTTTGCACGTGAGCAATAAGCTTGAACTTGGAAAGGGATCGATCTTTCAACAAGATAATAATCCGAAGCATACTGCCAAAACTACTCGCGAATGGTTCCATAAAAACAATGTAAACGTTCTAGAGTGGCCTAGTCAGTCGCTAGATTCGAACTCAATAGAGAACTTGTGGCGAACATTGAAGAACAAGATTCATTTGAGAGGTTCCAAGAACATCACAAATTGCCGGTAATTTGCAAAGAAGAATGAGCCGACATAACAAAGGAATGTTGCAGCTCACTAGTAAAGAACTGCAGAAAGCGATTGATGGCGGCGAGAGCCAACAAACTTTACGCAACTAAGTATTATTCAGAAAATATCGATTTGTACGAATACTTTTTTCACCCCTATTTTCATTAATTTCAAGTTTAACGAATATCAATTCTGTTTCATGTCTTTTTGTGCACATAACTTTTGATTTTTCATTAATATACAACTATTGTGGAAATTTCATGAAGTTTGATGGGTTGGAAGTATATTAAAATTGAATTTTGAAGGTGTACGAATACTTATTTCACCCACTGTATATATATATATATATATATATATATATATATATATATATATATATATATATATATATATATATATATATATATATACAGTATTTATATATATAAAGCATCTGACCGGCAATCAGCAGACCCGGGTTCGAGTCCCAGCCAGGAATTCAAAACTTTTTTCCCCTGGCGTTATTTCTGTCTTCTCGGTAAAGGATCGCCTTCACTGTGCCGCCCTCTGCTCTCTTTGATTCTGGGTCTTCTAATGTCCCTTTCTCTCGCCTTTAAAAAAGTTCCGGTTTCTTGTCTCATTTGCTCATTCGCGTTCAATTCTTATTTTCTCTTGTACTATATATATATATATATATATATATATATATATATATATATATATATATATATATATATATATATATACATATATATATATATATATATATATATATATATATATATATATATATATATATATATATATATATATATATATATATTATGTTGTTTTAGACCAGATAAAATATTGTAGCAATCCTGATATAGCTCGAGGGCCGTAGATTAAAGACTCCTGTTCTATCCAAAATTTCCATAATCTGTCGAGAGCTCAGTGGTAAAAAAATATGTTAAAATTCGTATCATTTTATTATAAAAGTTAAGACAAAAGCAGAGAATTGTTGATACCGAATAAAAGAAAAGAGGAACAAACGAAAATAGAATTAAGAAAGACTAAACTGAAATCAAGAGTAGGAAGAAAGAGCCAATCTCTTTCCCCACGAAAACTTAAGAGGGAGCTAAATTTATGCGAGACGTAAGTTCCAACTTCAGACTTAGATGACCATTATGTTAAAAGTACATTCAAAGAGACGAAAGTTCGATTCTCGAACGCAGTTTTGGGATGAATTTTGTGACACTTGTAAAGATCTGAAATATCTCTCCTTTCGCTACCTTTTCTTCTCCGATTTTTCAGACTTCTTGAAGATTCATATCACATCAGGGGTACATCAATATATAGACTTAAAAAATTGGCTTTGACAGTTCTATGTAGTTATTTACAACGTTTTTCTACTACTCCTATCTTTTAATTTATACATCCTTTCTTTCATCTTTTTTTTGTTCTTCTTTTTCCTTAAATTAAATTGCTCTCGTTAAACAGTTTTTTTTCTATTGAATAGCTCACATTTATTATACATGTACTTGAGTAACATTGTGTTCTCATTAACACTAGAACTAGTAATGAGTCTTAGAACTACTAATCAATCAGTCAGTCTCTATTCATTCTAATCTGCAATACACAAAATACTTAAATAGGTCATTACAAACAGACTAATACAAGACAACCAAGAGATCTTAGTTAGGGATTCTGGATCCTCGTTGTAGCAATTTCATTCTCATATTCGCTGTGATTGGTTTTGTTTAGAATGATTACAACCTGTTATCCATTTACAGCGGTTCCATTTTATACCTATGTACCCCTCGTACAATTAAAATTCCCCAAACTTCAAAACATTTTACGGGAATCAAAAAAGGGACTTTTAGTTTGACTACCCTAAAGAGAAATTTGCCCAACAAAACCGTAAAAGCCCTTAAATATACAATTTAAAGCTGGCTGACAGGGTTTCTTAGCCTTTCGAATTTTAATATCCCTTCAGCGAGTCTGTGCGCTTCTGTACTCTTGCATTTCATTATTTCAAATATTAATATCAGCTTACCACGATATATTTTTTACCATGACTTCTTTGCTTCCTGGATGATTTATATGACGATTTTAGTTTGTTCAATCAAAACTACACTATCATTATTTCCTTCGATTTCAGGAGAATTGCCTAAGTTTATAGCCAGGTTTGGATCATCAGAACTCGTTTTCTATTTTTCAATCACCCACGCTTTTTCGATATCGTCTCTCGATAAAATGCTTGATAATTGCCTTTCTCTCTTAAATAATGACGTTCCTGGAGAGCAAAGAGTTCAATGTTGAAGAAGATCAAATGAAAACATAAGCAATGAAAGAAATATTTTTAGATATAAATATGAACACGAGAGTAAAAAAAAAAATCTGAAAGCGCGCGTTGCAAATTCTGGTGTCGGTATCTTCCATCCAAACACGAAGCGACAAAGGCAAATAATTACAAATGTTTGGCTATCTCCTGCCAGGCCAATCAAAATGCAGAGTACCTCTTCTCAGATATGAATAATGGAACTTCTCTGGAATGAATTTACATTCAAATCCTTCTTTCATCGTTGGTCTAACTCATCTTCTTATTACGATTTAAATCTTTGGTTTGAATTCCATATTTTATGCTCATGTTTACCTTTGTGTATTCAAATCTTCAAAGGTCGAGAGACTGTCTTGATTGTGGACAAAGTGATGGTCAAATAATCTTAATAAACAGTTAGAAACGATGAATATAAGCAAAAGATTAAGATTTTGACCGGACAAGAGAATAATCCTATATCCTAACATTTGAAAGGCTCACTTAAGACCCTCGAGTAATAATTACAAAATCAAAATATGATTCTAGGGTATACGAGTTTTAAGTGTCCTATCAATTCTAGCATTTAGTGTTCATATGTCTTAGAACTTTCGGTTACCGAATAGATTGGTCTTGGTAGATAAATCAAAGAGTAGATTGGGACTTTATCTTTCACATTCGCCGTACAAATTGTCCAAATTTTCCTAGTGAAAGGTAGTTTATATAAAATAATAATAGAGGTTCTGCAGTCTTAAATGTTAGTGTGGTGAAATAGCTCAGCTTGTGACATCCTTTAGCGTTGAGGGAAGAATATTATCCTATTACTTTTTCCCTTTTCAAATTTAAGGTAATAAGTTGTTCGAAAAATTGTTATTCCGAAAATTTATATTCAAGGATTGAAGACAATGGAAGCTGGTAATTACTGGCACAGGTAATTTCGAAAACTCTCAGTCGAGACCAAATTTTAAATAACTTGTGAATAAATTTATATCGACAGAAAAGCGTGTAAATTGCTAAAATAAGCGGCAAGATGAGCTCAATTTAAATATGTAAATAAAATCCTCTTTCTTACTTTTACGTTGAAATTACAGTCACAGATAATGGTATCAGTGGGTCGTTTGCTAGAAGAATCTAAAATCAACACCACACTAAATTCTCGATCCGATAGAGAAAAAAGAAGAGAGTATGGTTTTTGTGTTTATAATTGCATGTAGCCCTTCCGAAACGTGATTGCTATCCCGGTACGAGTCAAGTTGCTCTTTTTGCCAATCAAAAAGACTTAATTCCTGCGAGCAAACCTAATCAAAGTAATAATCACTTGTCAAATGAACCTCAATGGTGAATAAAGCAAGTGTGTGTTTTGTTGAAACCGAAACAGGTTCATGGATGTTAAGGTCTTTTACAATTACCTATTTATCCAAGTTTATCCCAAATTTTAGATTCCCCCGTCAGTGGGTATCAGGTGTAGCATAGCACCTATAATTTAGTTGATATCTGGATGATGTGCGTCTTTATATATTTTGTCAATTTTCAATTCTTACATCTTAATCACTATTTCAAGAGCTCTCCTTACAAACTTTTAGCTCTAGATGTCCTCGTTAATTCTCGCTTTTAATACTCATATAGCTAGTCTACTTAATTGCTTTCCACTCTTTTTCACATTTCACAATTTCAGCCCTTTTCATACTACTCCTATCGAAAATGTTATAGCAGGGATCCCTCATTTAATTTTCGTTTTATTTCAATAAATAAGATAAATAAATACATTAAGGTCACATTTCTCTGATTAGATTAAAAACCTTTTATTTTAATATGTATTGTAATAATTTTGTACTGGTGAATAACGAAACGGCAACTCAAGGTTCCAAAATTTAAATATTAACCCGCTACACGAGATTCATTATAGTCCTTTATGCCAAGCTGCTTCTCTGTCTCTCTCTTCATCTCGGCAGACCAAAACCATCTAACTTTTATTAAACATTTCCTTTATATTGATACTAGAGTTAATTCAATTTTGGGGAACTACCACCTAGGGGTAATTTCTAGTAATACCATGAGTCTGACCCTATTACTCAATATTTGTTTGTTATTGATGGGTATTAAAATTATTACATATAACAACCTTATATCAAAGCTGTGGAAGAATTCCACGTGGAATTTCATTTCCAGCACGGAAGTTCCGTGGGCTGGAGAAGATTCTGTTAGGCTTAAATTGGTAAGCCTAACACCCCCCCCCCTCCCTTCCACAAGCGGTAGCCTCGAACCGCGTCCATCACGGTCTATCTTTACACGGGTTAGAATACCCACGGCAAGAAGATTCACGGGCATTCGAGAGTAGAGCTGTTTCCCACTAATCCCCCCTCCCTCCCGCGGGGAGAGCCTCAGACGTATATAGTGCTCGTATCCCATGAGACAGGGACAGAGTTGAGAAGTCTCGCCAGGACCCAAGAAGATTCCTCCTAGTTCCAAGTCAGGTGCTAACAACAAAGCAAAGTGACAGCTAAACTATTTATGTATTGGAATTAGCCCCAGCCAGTGAGGTAATTCCATTTAACTATCGCTACCGAGCGATTTTTCCGACTTCACTCATCAACTCCTGTCGAAGCCCTCCTCGTTCGCCCCTTGTTTTCGGTTGGCCGAAATACTTTTCCCTGGACCGGACGTTACCGCCCCCCCCCCTTTTTTTTGAGAACCGACATCACTTTAACATCCCGCTCAGAAGTTCCAAGCGGCCTCGCGTCACGTGCCGAAGACATCCGTGAAGCCTTACCCTGACGTCTCACCCGGAATCCTCCGTAAGCCAACCCCTCTCCCCCTTCAGTAACCCATTTGAGTTAATCCCCCGCCCATTTGAATAGTCTCCTCTTGTAATACCTTAAGTTTTAACTTCATAGTCTGATTCATAACTACAATTCCCCCCTTCGTTTACCGGTGTAATTTTGCCCATCAATTCTCTCATTATTTTTTTGTAAATAGAATCATATTTTTCTACATGCCTCTTTTTTAATAACCTTGAGCTTTGCCATTGCCCTAATTTACCTGACCTCGTTGCACTCTTTCTCGTTGTTCCGCCCGACGAAACTCGTGGCATTCCGTCCCCCTTGTCGGTTCGCCTTTAAGTTATTGGTCCCTTCCCCATAAATATAATATGGTATTGATATAATATAATGTCATACCACGACAAAAGCCTTTACTAACATATGTAAATATAATTTGATATAGCATGACCTCTTGACCTTTAGGGGGGGGTCGAATTATATATTATTTTGTATGGCTAAAATAGAAGCAAATATGGATTTTCGCGTAAAGAATATCGATAAAACTGGCTGGAAAACTCTTTGAGTAAACTGGGAACGCAACTGATCAGTCTATTCTCACAATAGTCGTCCTCAAAACTTCATTAGAATTGTACTCATTAATGATGCTTTCACTATTTACATCCCTCATTAGTATCATCTTACTAACAATATAAAAATAATTTAGCCTTATTAACATAAACATTATCTTCCAAGTATTTGAAAATGTCACTATATATTCCTTAGGAGAATATAGAGAATATATTCTTTACATGGTAATTTCGAAAGGTCTTGGAATTCGATTTTCATCTTTCCTAAGACATTTTATTATATATACAGGGTGCGGCAGAACCGATTGAGCAGTCTTAAGGAGTCAATGCTCGGGGAAGGAGGGGGGAGGGAGGTGTCCCCTTGCCGGTTTCCGAGGAATGGCTCAATCCCCTGGGCAAAGCCCCCTAGGGTCCCCTCGGGAATGTACCCCCCAAATATGGCGTACCGTCTCTATATACCCCCCTTACTTTTTTATAACTCCTTAAAACTGCTCAATCGGTTCTGTGCACCCTGTATTATTGCTCTTCACGGGCGCTAATTTGTAAGTTTGAAATATTTATTTCACATATATGTGTATGTCTAACTTGCACATATACGTGTATGTCTAACTTGCACATATATGTGTATGTCTAACTTGCACATATATGTGTATGTCTAACTTGCACATATATGTGTATGTCTAACTTGCACATATATGTGTATGTCTAACTTGCACATATATGTGTATGTCTAACTTGCACATATATGTGTATGTCTAACTTGCACATATATGTGTATGCATTCAGTAACAAAGTTCCTGACATGAAATAATTTCACGTACAAATTTGGGGGTTTTACCACTACTCTTTGTATAGGATTTATCATCGAGATGCTCCCATGATATGGTTTTTACCACTTATCTTCACACTTGGTATGGGGTTCACTGCTCTGGAATCTTGGCGTCTTTTTTTTACCACGGCTACGAACTCTTGGTATGTTTTTTTACCGCAGCTACGAACTCTTGGTAACTTTTTTACCACGGCTACGAACTCTTGGTATGTTTTTTTACCGCAGCTACGAACTTTTGTTAACTTTTTTACCACGGCTACGAAGTCTTGTTTTTTTACCGCAGCTACGAACTCTTGGTAACTTTTTTTACCACGGCTATGAACTCTTGGTATGTTTTTTTTTACCGCAGCTACGAATTCTTGGTAACTTTTTTTGACCACGGCTACGAACTCTTGGTATGTTTTTTCACCGCAGCTACAAACTCTTGGTAACTTTTTTTCACCACAGCTACGAACTCTTGGTATGTTTTTTTTTACCGCAGTTACGAACTCTTGGCATCTTTTTTTAACACGGAGCTGCCTTCTTAGTATATGTTATCACCAATCTACGCTCTTAGTATGTGTTTTAAAATCTATATGCTATCTCATTATGGGTTTTGACACCGATATTCATTATTAGCATGGGTTTTACCACCGATCTTCAAAGAATATATAGTTTACCACCGATCTTCAAAGAATTTATAGTTTACCACTGATATTAACTCTGGTCTGGGTTTCACCACATGGCACTCTTGGTATGAGTTTCACCACCAATGTAACTCTGGTTATGCTTTAACCACAAGTCTTCACTCGTGCTTTATGTTTGACCAGCCATGTTGGTATTTGTGGTAACATCTGTTTGAACACTAGGAAAGGTTTTAGAACCGATCTACATTCTTGATATGGAGTTTACCACCTATATGCTCAGACGTATGGAGTTTACTACCAATAATCATCCCTTAGTCTGGATTTTACCACTACGTTGCACTCTTGGTATGTTTTTACTACCTATTTTCATTCTTGGTATGATTTTGACCACTCATCGGCCGTCTTCGTATGAGTTTTACCATTGCTCCGCACATTGGAATGGTCTTGACACCGAGTGGCATTCTTGGTATGAGTTTTACTACCGATTACCAATCTTGGTATGGAGTTGATCACCAAATTCCACTAGTGGCACTAGGATGTGGCTAGAATGCATGCTAACCAGACGCGATTTTTCCACTCTTTAAATCCGGATCCGGATCCAGAGATCTATAAGAATGTTTGGTGTCTCTTTTGTCCACTTTTCGCCTTGGATGTTTTCATCATTTAAAGTAATAAATATTTACATGAAATTAAAAAAATATTCTTACCTTTTTTTACAATTTTAAGATCAAATTGATCATCCTGTCACATCCTGAAACCACATTCTCCGAAGACAATTTAATTCAGAACAGTTTCGGTGTATCTCACACCCTTTTTCAACTGACACTGGGCAGAAAATATAAGTGAAATGCATATAAGCATAACACAAGATCCCCTCTTTTTTCCCCCAATCCCCTACTTGTGGCTAATCTGGGGGGAAGGGGGTAGGCCTAAACATATTGAAGGGCTGGCATTTTACTATTTTGTTTGTTTGCGATCTTATTACAGGATTAAAAGAAAATTGCCCCTCAGATAGATTTAAATTAGGAACTGACGATATCAAGCTCGATTCTACGATTCCTCTCTTAACATAGTTAGCCGATTTAAATACCATTTTACTTCCATTGAAATCGATCGTATGATTCTTGTCTCTAACATGGCAAAATATTCCACTGCTTTCGCTGCCCACTCTAATATCTCTTTTGTGTTCGTACAATCTCTTGTCTAGATTTCTTCCCGTTTCCCCTATATAAACTTTATGGCAATCGTTGCATGGTACTGCATATACTCCTATGTTATGATGGCCAGGAAACCCAAAGAACATCATAACATAGGAGTATATGCAGTACCATGCAACGATTGCCATAAAGTTTATATAGGAGAAACGGGGAGAAATCTAGACAATAGATTGTACGAACACAAAAGAAATATTAGAGTGGGCAGCGAAAGCAGTGGAATATTTTGCCAAGATAGAAACAAGAATCATACGATCGATTTCAATGGAAGTAAAATGGTATTTAAATCGGCTAACTATGTTAAGAGAAGAATCGTAGAATCGAGCTTGATATCGTCAGTTCCTAATTTAAATCTATCTGAGGGGCAATTTTCTTTTAATCCTGTAATAAGAAAGCAAACAAACAAAATAGTAAAATGCCAGCCCTTCAATATGTTTAGGCCTCCCTCTTCCCCCCCCCCCAGATTAGCCACAAGTAGGGGATTACGGAAAAAAAGAAGGGATCTTGTGTTATGCTTATATACATTTCTCTTATATTTTCTGCCCAGTTTCAGTTGAAAAAGGGTGTGAGATACACCGAAACTGTTCTGAATTAAATTGTCTTCGGAGAATGTGGTTTCATTCCTCATATATATATATATATATATATATATATATATATATATATATATATATGAAAAATCAACAAAGTGTAACACTGTAAGAATCTGTTTCATGCATGGGAATTAATAGCGTCTAAGAGGAAGCATAGTCATTTGTGAATTCCTTTGATTTCCCTTTGACTTCTTCCTCAGTCTGATGACTTTCTCTTTCCTTTTTAAAACTCAAGTAGTTTTGTTCCCGAACTAGGAGTGACTTTATTTCTACCTAGGGTCATTGATTTTAAAAGCTATGCACGTTTCCATGAATTAAGGAACACAATCTTTTAGAAAGGCATTCACCCAACTAATCCACTATATTCCGTTTAATTTAAACTGTGGATTCTTCCAATTTAGGGCCAATTTAGTCGATTATTCCAATTTAGGATCAATTTAACATCCAACTTTTCGAACCTTGTTCTTCTATTATTACTAATAACCTACAATATCATGACTCCTTTACATCCATGAATGAACATAACCACCAGCTTGTGACAGATGGCAAAAACCTAAATCGAGTCATTTCTTGAGAAGAAACCTCCATGGTCGTTTGATATATCTACTTTCATATTCCATCGCTTAATTAATTAATATTTACTCTAGTATCTTTTTTGGTCCTTTGTTCACTAATAATTTCCTAATTATGAGCCTCCAATGGTAATATTTCCTATAATTAAACACACGAATGACGAGTAAACTAATTCAAACCAATGAAATTGAAATAATATCGTTGGATTAATTAAAAACCGATATCCAAAAGTTATCTTTGTGGATAGATTACTTGATCGTCGGAAGATAATTTTCTTTATATTATAAACGTCTATGAAGAATACTTTAAAAGCCGTTGAAATGACCTCCTCACGAATAGAATTTTTAAAGAATATTCGAACAGCGCAGCATTTGTACCGAAGTAGTCTTTAGCGATGCCCTCTTCTTTTTTTACTTCCTATAATCTTGTAATCTTACGACCACACCATTAATATAGGTTTCTATAGAGCTATTGGCCTTTTTAATACTTTAAAATTCAAGTTCAGATTCTAATCGCGATATCAAAAATTCAGAGATTTTAATTTACCGTAAAATTACCTCCTTTTTTTTCCTTACTCACGAAAAACAACTGGATAAGAGCACATTTTCATGCGATAGATAGAGTAAAAAGAATAAAAAGTTTTCAACAATGGAAGATGGATAATAAAAATTTAAACCTTTTAATTCGGATGAATAAATAAGAAATATTATGCTAAACTTTATCAGTGGAGTGTGGGAATGGAAACTTCTTGCTGCTAAGTAGAGGATGAAAGAAGCTATGGATGTGTGCGTAAAAATAAGCATAATTACTTCTATTCAATTTCTTATTCAATTTCTACTATTTGAACTCTTCACTTAATGAACTCGATCCTTAATTACTCTCTTATTGAGAGAGAAAATTCCTTTAAGATTAAGTTTATTTATCGTCCTAATCACATTTGAAGCATTTTCACTGAATCATTTGGAACCTTTTTCTTTGTTAAGAAAAAAAAATATGAACCTTGCTAATTAACATTCACTTGTCTTAATTTATTATATATGAATAATCAAGATAATGATAGCTTTGAATACTTCTTGGCAAGGCCTATGATAATAATCCAAAGTCAAGTGCTTAAATACTGGATTCCTAAGGGAAAGGATTAAAATGAAGTTAACCTCATGTGTACATATTATATGTATGCAGAAGTGTAGTTTACACGGTGCAGAAACACTTGAGTAAAAGCAATGTAAGTACTGAGTATTTTTAATTCATGATAGGGCCCGTTGGAGTCCTCTCATTTCATCTCTCAGATGTACAATAAACTATGATGAAACGCAAAAACTACTCTAATTCCACAGATTAACGGATTGATTCATTTTGAAGAAAAATTACTTTTTAACTAAATATTCCATCTACGTTAATTCTACATACACATTTTGAATCCATCCATTTTTCATAAAAATGACTCTTAAACTATTTTATATGCCTATATTCATTATATGTTATGATTTATTCAGCGCGAAAGTAGGTATTTTCCGAGTTATAAACTCGGTAATGGAGCCAAAGTTGGAGGCGCGCAATCTGTTTTCGATTCACTACAGCCTTCAGAAATATCTTCGCTAGGATATATTTCTTCTTCGGGCTCCTTTTCGGTTATTAAGGAGAGGCATTTAAAAATAAAACTTCGATTCCGGGAATCATTTTTGCTTGAAAACTTTGGTATCTGCATAGTCTATATCGGCTCAGGGATGTTTTATTTTTGTTTACTCTCGCGAAACTTGAAATTATACAAAAACTACATCAAAGCTAAATTAGCGTTATTTTTTATTTAAATCTCTTTTATAGGTGCATCAACGTCATATGGATTATAGAGACCTAAATTACTGTCTTAGCTTCATGGGGGATGGGTATGACGTCATACCGACAGGGCTACCAACAGTAAATAATAACGGCAATAAATGACAAGATAGCCGCAAATCTATTTCTCCTTATAACAACATAAGTATAGGTAAAAATATTCATAACAAAGGACCTTCGAGGCGATGAAGTCGTTAATCCGTAGAAATAACAAAGCTACTTAAATAAGAAGCAATTTCTTCGTATACAAAATGACCTACATGTTAACAGTATACATTTAGACTGTTTCGATTTATGGTGCCATTAAAAATGATTATAGAGACATGTACTGGTGATTCATTTTTCTACTTTTTGCCTTTCCTCCATTTTATTTTTTGGATTAAATATGAGGCGATAAATCTCCAATCAGAACGTGTACTCTAGATAAAATACTCGGTAGAAGATTCCACCAGCAAAAATTCCCCTACCCAAGACCTAACACGAATTTTAGATTTATTCAAGAAATATACTTTTAGAAAACTCTCCATATATATATATATATATATATATATATATATATATATATATATATATATATATATACAGGGTGACCCCCCAAAACTGGCCCCAACTTTATATAGGCCTCATTTCTTAGTTTTCTCCAAGGATTGAATGAAACTTTGGTTATAATTAGTTTATTGTGTTTAAAAACATCATATCAAAACATGAGTCTTTTGATTTTTTTTCTTTATTCTAAAGAATGTGTTCGAGATGACTTCCATTTATTTAGGTGCATTTCTTGAGGCCTAGCAAAAGTTGTCCATGACGTCCTTACAAACCAACCCACTAATGGCTCTGATCTCCTTCCTGGTGGCTTCCTTGAGTTATGTGATGGCCCTTGGTCTCCTTGCGTACACTCTGTCTTTAAAGTAGCCCCAGAGAAAGAAATCCGGGGGCCTAAGGTCTGAGCTGTGAGGTGCCCATTCAAAATCAGTCTTGAGACTGATCCCACGGCCACCGAAGTTCTCTTTCAGCCAATCTTGGGGACAGGTTTGAGGTGTAAGAGCTTGTTCCATCTTGCTGAAACCAGAACTTTCCCATAAGCGACGCGAACAGGGTTTGCAGCTCCCTCTTGAAGGTTTTGAGGACCTCAACATACCGCTCTTTGGTGACTGTCACTCTCCCGCCAGATTTCTCGAAGAAGAATGGTACAATGATGCCTCTGGCTGAGATTGCAGTCCATACCGTGCACTTCGGGGAGTGTAGAGGCGTGATGGCTACCTCATTTGGCCTGAAAGTCCCCCAGAAGACATTTCCAGTTTACCTTTCCTTTAAGCTGGAAGTGAGCTTCATCGGAGGTCCAAAGAAGGTTAAGGAAAGTTGGGAACTCCTGAATCTTCTCCAGTATCTTGACTGCTATAGTCTTTCTCTGCTCCTTGTCTAAGGCTGCAAAGGTCTACTTCGTTTGTATTCTGTATGAGTAGGCCTTTACATCCATTACTAGCACTCTCCTGCAAGTCTCATAGGATATACTAAGGGACTGACTACGCTAGCGCACAAAGCGTTTTGGACTGCTAAACTGACTCCCTCACGCTCTCGACCAGCTCAGCTGTACGCTTCCTGGGGCATCCTGAATAGCTTGAATGGCTGTCACTAGTGCATTAAGGTTCTCGAAGTGGTCTACTCAGTCCTGAATTCTGCTCTTGGATGGACTTTTTCACATTCAAACTGATGCACGAATGTGTCCTGCACTTTTTTGAATGAGCCTCTCTTGTAGTAATGTTTGACGCTGTATATTCTTTGCTGGCGCTTCCATTGAGATCTAGTTGTGTTCACAGGCTTTGCTTCTATCATGTCTTGCAAAGTAAGGGTGATAAGTGAATGAATGAAGAATATATGACAAAAAGTGTGTGTAGGCACGGTTTTGGGGGGTCACCTTATATATTGGCCAAAGGTTTGAAGACACCTGGAAAATTAGATAAATATAGAACCGCAAAATTTTATTTGCATATGAATATGATTAAGGTAGGAGAATAAGGAGAAATAAATAGCAATAAGTTATACATACCCCAAACAATCAAAATGAATTGTTTGGGGTATATAGACAATTTGGCGATCCGGCATGGAGTCCTCCTTGGAATCCGCAGCTGAAGAAGACAAAAAAGAAGATTTTAGACTCCCTTAACGTCAACGGAAGGTTGTTGGGAAGGGTCAGAAAAGAAGCTCAAAGATTCAAGTTTCGACTACAAGGTGACAACTGAGAAGAAAATCCATGGTCGACGATCAGACGCATCATAAAGCCGGAATTATTCTTTGAAATCTAGGATGCAGGCCATTGCAAGAGAGAAAGGTGTGAGTGAAAACATCATCAAGCATATGGTGCATAAGGACGTTCGCTACTTTTCATACAAGATGAGGAAGGAAAAATTTCTGTCCAAGGGTATGCAAGAAAAGTGACTCAAGCACCCAAAGAAGCTCATAAACAAGTTATTACTACTATTGGAGCCACGCATGCTGTGGTTCTTCTCCGACGAGAAGAATTTCTACCAAGAGCAGCAGGTCAACTCATATAGCATCAGGTGGCTCGCTGCCACACACAACACTGTGTTTAGAGTCACGCAGATGAAATTTCCAGCGACAATTTTGGTCTTCGGTTTCGTAGGCTATGAGGGAGACGTCATGCCACATTATTTTTTTTCATGAGAACCTCAGTATGAACACTGACGGCTACATCCGTATTCTGAGCAAGGTTGTGAAGCCATGGGTTGATTGGGTAGCTGCAGCAAGGACTTACGTATGGTAGTAAGACTTTGCGCCCTGCCTGACCACCCGGAAGACCCACACCTGGCATGGGGAAAAATTCTTCGATTACTCACTACCTGACATTTGGCCTCCAAACTCGCCTGACTGAAACCACCACTACTTCTTTGTGTGTGGCACAGTGGAACGAGATACCATCAAATTCAATTGCAACACGAAGAACGAGCTGAAGGCCAGAATTGTCAGGGCCTTCATGGGCCTAAGACAGGAGATAGTAACAAAGGCCTGTGACCCATTCCGACGTTGCTTGGAGGTTGTCATCGAACCCACAGGCAGATTCATCGAGTGAAATTAACAGAACATGTCATAGAAATCTTACACAACAAATTTGACGAGTATATTTATCTTAAAAATAAAAAATTTTTTTTTCTGAGGCAGTCATCATGCGAACGAATACCGTCCCCTCCTTGTACATTTCATGACATTAGGTCCACTCTTTTACCCTCACTATTAACTTCGACCAGTTTTTCTGTTACCAATGTCAAGGACATCTTAATTCCTTTTCTTGCTTCTATAAGCATTGTTGAAGGTTGAGCGTACGGTTAGCTTACAGGTTGTCTTCCAATCTCCTGCATACAATTTTTCCAATACCTTAGCTATAAAAATTAAGCAACGAGATTGGTCTATAACCTTTAATCTTCGTTGGTGACTTGCCTGGTTAGGGCAAAAATTCTATCTTTAGCCTATCCAAGTATTATCCGATGTTCCATCATGCATTGAATATCGCTAACAACCCCTCTAATATGTCATTCTGGAACGTGATCAGAATAGCTCTCGTCACTCCCTATGGGCCTGGGGATTTCTGTTTGAAGGCTTGGAATACAGTGCTGAGTTCTTCTATTTCTATTTTCCTAGCGCCTTTGTTGTTTCCATAAGCTTCTTTGTTGCTCCCAATCCATCCTAGCAGGTATTTTTTTGTCTAGAATTTGGTTCATATCCTCCTGTATCCTCGTATCATACTCCTCCCATTGAACTAAAGAAGTTATGTACGAGCAAATAGCTCTTTTTGGTGGTGCTAATCCCCCATCACTACCTATCTTTAACCCGTGCTCACATACCATTGCAACATCAGAGTCATACCTGACTATACCTTCCAAAAATTGTTTTTCTTTTCCTGTAGTTCATTAATATTTACCTCCAATATTTTCACTTTTTAATTTCTTTACACATCCTATGTTTAAATCTTAAATTTCGTCGGTTGGCCATTCCTTAACTTCCTAAAGTTCTTAGTCCATAGGAGGTGCTATATATTCGCCGTTTTTTTAGGCTTTTCAGAAGTAGCGCTCTCGGTACCACGTCCAACGAGAATTTCATTAATGTTACGATTTGTACTTCCCATCGACTATACCATCGATGAATCTTTCCACATTGATGTCCTTCAAAAATTCGTTCCCAAGTGTGGTGTAGAGGTGTAGGTCTACCTCCTCGCACGTTAACATTTCCTCTGGTATTCTTTCTATCTCTCTTTATTCTTCCCTGGTCTTAGCTAGTTTTCTTCTTTCGTCTTATTTCAATCTTTCTACGGTCCTTCTCCTAGTTGGAGCTCTTATTTCCTTGGCTTTCCTTACTCTCAATCTCCGAAGTGGACTCGTCCGTGTGCAAATCATTGCCAGCCTTCTACTTCTTCTTGTTCTCTTTCTTCTTATCCTTCTTCTTAGATGCTTAACTGAGCATGTTGGCAAAAGGGTAGAGAGGCTTAGCCGGTTTAGATTGCTGTGAGTGAGTGGGAGGCTTGAAGGAGATCAAGAGGGAGGTGATGACACTTCTCGTTACGATCTTCAACATATATCTAGAACCTGCGAAGTACTTGGGCAATGTTGGGAGTCAAATCTGTGCCCAATTCTTAAGAAAAGGGACAGTCGACAACCGGTTAACTACCGATCTGTGAGTCTCACGGCTGTCCCTGGTAAATCCCATGAAGGAATAATATTGGAAATGATGGAGAACTATCTAGAGTTCCACAACCTCCTGTAGAGCTTTCAACATGGATTTAGGCGCCATCGATCGTGACTGACGAATCTAATAGAGTTCTTTCATGAGGTATCCACAGAAAATGACCGAAGCAAGGGAGTGGATGTTACCTTTTTGTACTTAAAAAGGCCTTTTGAGGTATTTCAGCAACTAATAATGTCTCTGGTTCGTGCGTCTAGAATCTCAGGGGAGCTCGCTGGATCGAGAACTGTGTTGGAAATAGGAGACAGAGGGTCATGATAAATGACGTGCTGCCTATGTAGCCAGCCCCCTTTTACAAGCGGGGTCACTCAGTTTTCTGTGCTATCCCCACTGCTCTTCATTATCTATATTAATTATACAGATGATTGTATAGTTTCTAAGATCTCCAAGTTTGCAGGCGAAATGAATGTCTAAGCCAGCGAGGATGCAAAAAGCAATAGACAGGACTGCAATGACTAGAAGAGTGGCACACAAAATGGCAAATAGCATTTAACAGCGTCCAGCGCAAGGTTATGCACAGAAGCTACAAAATACTCGGGCGGGATACAATTTTCAGGGGCCTGCTATTGAGAGAACAGCGTCAGTAAAGGACTTGAGTGCTATCATAACGGACGATCTTATGTTCTCGGAAAATGTATTAAGGCCGAAAAGAAGGGTCAAAGGATCCTAGGATACATTAAAAGGCAATTTTCGTATCGAAACAAGGAAATTGTACTTACACTGCACAAACCCCTATTCTGTCCGTACCTGAAGTCCACAGTCCAGTTTTGGTGTCCATCCTACAAAAAGATATCGATCGGGTGGAGAGGGTACATTGTACAAGCCCGGGTGACCAAATTGATCCCATCCATTAGGCATAAATCGTAAGAGAATGTTGAATTTCCTCAACTTCACCACTTTCGCTACCTTGGCCCATTCCTCCATTCCTACTTCTCTTCCACCTATTTCTTTGTATCTTCCTCAGTATTTTCTCCTATCAATTGGTCTATCTACCTACATATCACCATATTATGTGCCATGATTTACGGATGAATGACTGGCTACAGATATATTTACCATTGTACCTTCCTCGCCTCAGTACTTGTCAGCTTCTCGGTGGTATATCGCCACATGACCCGTGAATGAAACTAAAATTCTAATAAGCGCCACATTTAGCCTATCGATGATTACCCCGTAACTTTGGCTCTTGTGTGATTATTGTTAATAAATGTGTCCAGAGTGAAATAGATAGACATGAAATATAATTTTAAATGTATCTTATCTGCATGGTTACTTGATATAGATACAGTGGGGCTCGTAACTTAGTTCGTCCAATGCTATTTCTAACACATGGATTACGCGTATGCACAATTGGAGCGTTACTAACTGTAGTCACCTCGTTTGCCTTTTCTCGATCACAAACGCACCTTTCTTCAAAAGAATCTGTTAATCACTCGAAACAAGTTGCGCCGAAAATATCACGTTTATCCAAATTTTACCTTGTTCTTTACTGCCTTTATCGTGGTTTAATTCGCGCACAAGGGAAATCGACCTTATCTGAAGAATTTACCGAATACTCAAAACGATACGAAATAAGAGATTGGAAATGACAAAATTGGGTTTAGTACAAGAATAGTGGTTTGGACCCATCAGATGGGATAAAATTCATAATGTTCAGATTGGCGATTTATTAGAAAATACAAAAGTTAGGGTATCTATAAAGAAGGCAAAGAAAATAAGTCAATGCGATGTTCGTTAAGAATGTGAGTGCTGGACAAGCTGGTTTAGGGCGAGCCTTATGTTTATTTTTGTCTTCGTTTCCCTATGGTTACTTCTCCAGCCATACGCAGCCGCCTGTGATCACTCTCCTGGAGAATAATGATAGTTCTGTTATTAAACATTTCTCGGGAGATGGTCTTCCAGTGCTTTGCAGTGTGGCCTATTAGGACTCTGTCTTGAAGACGCGCAGTTAGCCGCCGTGAGATGGTTTTAGAGGTAAACCCTATGTAAGAGGAAGTGCGGTGCTCACAGGTACCGACATTGCAATCATACTTGGACTAAAGGTTACATCTCTGCAATTTTCCCATCGGAATAGGGTATAGGGTAGCTGTTCTTGATGACGAGAGCGCGATTTTCTGTGGCCTGCAATAAATTCCTAAATCATTCCTGTTTATATGGTCGGTGGGAATGTCGATATGTTGAATAATGGATTTGAAAACTTTATCATTCTTCGGAATAAAGGTCTATTTTACTTGTTTTTTTTTATTTTTCTATTTTTGGCTGTAGGATGAATTCATTTAATGCTTTATGGCATTATTATTCGACTTTTGAGGGTAGCCATTGCTGACGAGCAGATGAGATACTTTTTTTAATTTTGCATCAATTGATATCAAGTTAGAAGAGTGAGAGAAAGCTCTGTAGATGAGTGCGTTGATCACCGAGTTTTTATATCGATCAGTACATTCAAAGCAACCGCTCATGCAGAAGCCAAGATTTGTATCTTTAACGTATACTTCACTCATGAAACGGATCTGTTAAGAATGGACGAATACGTGGAGAAATAGTAACGTGGAGTTGTTTTCTTTGAATGTTTGGATGAGAGTAAATTCAAAGTTAGTGATATTTGCATTAATTAATACGTCATCAATAAATCTGACAAAAATAGGCGGTTTGAAGGAATGATTGGTCTTAAACTTGGCACTCTCCACGGTTCTCATGCAGAAGTTAGCGAATAGAGCACCAAGTGGAGAGCCCATCACCACTCCATCGACCTGCACATACATGCATCCATCAGGGTTGTAGAAAGGCGCTTCCTTGGTGCAAGTTTGAAAGAATTATCACATAATCTCTGGAGAAAGCTGGAACGGGTAATATTCTCGGTGGGGTAGATGTTCTGGAAAATGGGCTCGATGGTATCGTCCACGAGAACGTTGGTAAACAAAGAGTCAACGTCCATTGAAAACATTAACCTGGCTGGTTTGAAGATTTCGAGAATGTTTAAGAAATCTTACGTTAAACGTAGGCTGTAATCAGATCGGATGTATGTGGTAATGCCAGAATTAAGGACTTTATCTAGGTAATAGGTCACAGTAGGTATCTGGTTGATGATGGGCAAAAGTGGGTAATCCTTTTTGTGAGTTTAACATTTCCGTAGGCATATCCAGAATTGTAGTCTCCTTCGAAGAGTTTCAGTTTCAGAGAGGTATTTACACTGTTGTGTTTCTGTAGGTACTTGTTTAACTTTATTTTAAAGTCGTTTGTGTGATTTCGAGTTATGATTCAAAATTTGTTGCTAGTGTCGTGTCGTGTCGTGTTCATTCGGTTTGGATATATAATCTTCTTCGTTAAGGATAACATAAATATACGACTAATCTGCTAGGCAAATTACAATGTCGGTATTTTCTCTTAGTTATTTAGCTGAATTCCAAAGCTCTGGTGTAGTAAGAGAGATTTAGTGCGTCTTCTACACTTGATGGCTTTGGCGGGGAGTTCCTTGGGAAATTTCGTAATTCACATCCACTCAACGTGCAGGCTCAAGTTGGAATATACTGTCAAGAAGCATCTCGAATTCAATTATCGTGTACAAAGAGTTAGGCTTAGTCATATCGTCGCAGTTTTGACCCATGTTTAGGAATTCAAACCGCTCAGGTGTTAAGGAAATGTTACTGAAGTTGATGAATTGTTTTTATTTCTACCTGGCAATTGAATGCCACAACCCTACAAATTTGCCAGGTTCTGTGAAACGTCTTTAATGCTTACTGAGACGAGCGTCGTTGGAAAAATTAGAAAGCTGCAGAGTAAACTCGACCAAGAAGCCATTGCCTTTGACTTCAACCAATCATATATATATATATATATATATATATGATTGGTTGAAGTCAAAAGCGACGGCTTCTTGGTCGAGTTTACTTTGCAGCTTTCTAACTTTTCCAACTATACTCTTCTCAGTAAGCATTAAAGACGTTTCACAGAACCTGCAAAAATTCCCACAGGAAAGTGAAAGGCGGATTCCAAGTACTTTCAAACTTGTTCAGTTCATTATCATTCCTTGATAATGAACTGAACAAGTACGAAAGTACTTGGAATCCGCCTTTCATTTTCCTGTGGGATTTTTTGCACTTATTGCTCTACTCACGCGCTACGTGTGCTCCCCCATCCTCCCCGTGAGGTAACCCAACTTCCCCATTGCAGTCATCGTATCCCGACTCGCCCTTCCTTTCAACGAACACATAAGTAGAGCAACCGTTGACACGTACAGATTATTCTATAATCTGACCTACTCGAATCGTCCTATCGTTTGTGTGCGAGACCCGGTTAAAAATCCCCTTTTAATCACCAACCTGAACCCAACCACTAATCCTATAATTATCCCTACTGTGTCTTGTGTCGACATTTATTTTCGCCTCTGCGATCATTCCCTTTAAACCCTATATATGTGTATATTCAAATTCTATTTCTTTTGTTGTTAGTAAAGGTAAATTTTTGTTATTGTCTTTCTTTTGCAACCTTAAACTTGTACCAGTTACCTGTTAATCTTTGGCCAACTTGCACTCTGAATTATTTGTTTTAAAAGGACCCCGCAAATTTAAAAGTAAACCATCCTCACTGAATTCATAATTATTTGCCATCACGAACCGGCCAGGTCGAACCTTAAGCCAACTTCGACCCCAAAGCTCTAAAAGGGAATATATATATATATATATATATATATATATATATATATATATATATATATATATATATATATATATATATATATAGAGAGAGAGAGAGAGAGAGAGAGAGAGAGTGTGTCTGGCCATTCCACGACATGGACTTAAACTACTTGGTAATGAGGCAGAGCTGCTCGAAGTTCTAGAATATTTTTTCCACACCATAATATTATCATTAGGACTTTCCTTGAGTGATCTCTATATTTTTATCTTTTCTGTATTGTCATCCTCAGATTTTAACTTCGGTTAACTTCTTCAATGTATGAATTTTTTTATTAACAATCATACAAAAAAGACCCCAGTACTGCTTTTATAATACAATGTATTCCATTATTTCTTTCCCGTATCCTAGTTAAATCTATTTGGGACCTAAAGCTATTTAGTAGGGTTCCATTTTTCCAAGTGCTTGCGCATGGCTCTTGCGCCGCTGTGAAAGACACCGCTCTCTTGTGTAACAGCCTTCGGTCGAAAGTCTCGAGGAATAAATGGGGCTAATCGACTTTTAGCCGCGTAGCTTTTAATGCTCGAAAGCGAACAAAGGAAATTGGTTGCGAAGGAAATTAGAGACGCCAATCTGCTGTGAATTAGACTTTAGATTGCCTCGAGTTAAGATTTGCTTAATTTTTAACTACTTAGATGGAAAAAGGAATTAGTATTTGCTTCAGGAGAAACGCATTTGCTCGACCGGAAAATGGAGAAAAAGAAACAGAAAATAATATTGTAATTTGAGATTTCGTCACTTCTTAAACAAGGTAGGGCCCCTTAAGGGCTTTAAAGAGTAGTAAAAAGAACAAAAAAGATTAAATTGGCTAAAAGCATGAGCTAGAATCTTCCGATGGGGGTTTAAGAAATCCAAGGTAAAATGTGAGCTTAGAGAATGTAATTAATTTGGAAATAATTGTGAAAATCACATAAAGGATATTGTTGCTCTAGACAGGATGAATTGGTACTGCAAATATCGAGAGGTAAATTACGAAAACCTTTGCATACCATAAGGGCCAAAGTACACCCAGGTAAATTTGCTTGCGGGGGAAAAATAGCTCTCCACGAATGATTTGAAACTATAAATAAAATATTAAAATAAACGTTGAAAATAGCGTGTTTTTTGTTTATTTTTCGGGGGCGGGGAGGGCTCTAGGCAGAGTTATTCTTGATACTTAATTTACCAATGAAGTCATAATCATATGATCTTTTCATTTAACGCAGGTGGCAGTGCACCACAGAAGCCCACGCGGTACTCCAGTGTCGCAGCTCAACCAGTTTTAGGCACTGGGGGCCCAATAAATGCAACAGTGCCCCTGAAAGGAGGAGTAAGGGCCAGTGTTCCCCCACCCAGAGGTCCCAGACCTTTAGCCCGTTCTTTTTCATCGTATTCCTCGTCTCCGGATAGGATGGATCTTATGTTCTCCTCCCAAGGTGAGACCTTAATCTATACCGAGTACCAAAGACCATTCAACAACCCGCACAAAATAGCTAAGCCTCTTTAGGCCAGTAGGGACTTACTGGTCAGAGATATCATTTTTTTTTAAATAAGTTAAAAACCACTGGCTAAAATTTTATAAATATGGTATGGAAGTTGCTCCATTCCTCCTCAAAAGGGATGAGTTGTAACGAGTCAAAAATGTGTGCAAGGTAAAATAAATCAATGAGAAAATGGATATATATGGCGTCTTGGAGATACCTGAGAAGTGAAAATCTTCTTGGACTGCTCTGTTCCCTAACGAAGGTGTGTGATTGCGTGAAAGATACATTCAGTATTGATTTTATTAAACGACAATGGCTAGCAAAGCTATTGCACGGGGCTCGTGGTTTATCAACAAAATTTCTTATGTAGAAAATTTGCAACGCCAAAGAGAAGTAGGGTTATAAGATTATGAATATAAATATAAAATCTCTGTATTTTACATGCTATTTAGTTTAGAATTGGTTAGGTTACTATAGTTCAATAACGAAATAAACCTATCAAACCTACTTTAAGTATATCCTAAACAAATTCCCATGTAAACTTAGAATACCGGAAAATAGCAATAAGCAAAGAGACCCATAAAATTAACTGATCCGAAAAGTTATACAACTCAAAACTACTTGGTCGAGCATAAGTAAAGGCGGCAAAGCAACCCGAAGTTAAACCTCATTATGCTATGTAGGAAATGAAAGGCGATGAAAATGTTTACAAGTGGATAATCAGAAAAGGTTGGGAAAACCTAGATTGAGGAGTATGTGACATTCTATTAGTTTACGTTAGTATTGGTTCAGGTTAAAAAGATTTATATAAAGTATTGAGTTTAGCAATATCTTTAAAATTAACACGAGATCATGAAAATTAACTTCTGTAAATCAGTTTGGTGATCATGTGTCAATCGAAAGAGGAACAAGGAGAAAAAATTAATACTATGAAGTCTGTGAAATATTTTAAGTCTACAAACTCATTCATTCTTTACTGTATAGTCTGCAACGGAATAAAACCTGACCTAACCTAACTTAACACAACCTAATTTATGTTATTTTATGCTGAATACCGTACACAAAACAGCGAATGTGGTTGTAAGCCCCACACTAAATTAGCACCCGTCTTTGGAATAATTTGAACAATGGTTTGGATCTTTACGTCATATTTGGGGTCCTTTTCGTATCAGAACGCTTAGAGTGAGGTTTCGGAGGGGCCGTCCACTCGTAATTGCAGCCTGACTCAAACAACATTTGCCTGCTCTTTTGCTCTTTCCTCAAATTGACACACAAGCACTCGGACTCATCGAATTGGAGTTTTCCCGGTGTGAATCCCAAGCAACACACGTGTATTTTACAAAGTTTGGAAGATTTATTGCTTCCTCCTTCACAAACAATGCACAACCGAGTCTAGTCTGAAATGAATAAGAGAGAACCGACGTCAGACAAGCCGGCTGCATGCGCGGAATTTAGTGTTGCCAAGAACGACGAATTATCTTTCACCTCTATTGGGAAATTAAGAATTAGTTTTTAAGTTAAATAACAATTTAACATTCCATCACCGAGGGGAAAGATGTTTAATTAATAAAACGCTCACGAGTACGAAGGGGAACACTTTGAGGAGATTACATAATGTTTTGCTCTTAAACATTGGCAAACTCTTAGAAATAAAATCTTAAATCGAAGGACTCATTGAATACTTAGAGGATAACGGCATTTACACTGACTATCCGATCGGATTTCGAAGATAATGGATACACAACAATGGCACTGAGTTTATCACAAAAAAATATTGCCAAAACCAAAGCATATAATAAGTACATCGCTTTGGTGCTACGTGACCTAAAAAATCTTTTGGAACAAAAGCAAGAAAAATAAGATCTTTAATATCGATTGAACAACATATGGAGATAATTCTTTACGAATATATTTCGAACATAGAAGACAGAATTGTGAAGAACGAATACCATGGCCTTAAATTCGAAAGAGAAGCTGGAGTTCCTGAAGAGTTATGCCTAAGCCCTACGCTTTACTGAATCTATACACCTGAAATGCTACAGCCAGTAATGCCTGAAATCGTGAATATACAATTTACATACGATCTTAAATCAATCTTAATTTCCCAATACACAAATGTTTAAATTAAGGCAAGCATAACTGCAAGAGAATTTGGTAAAATAAACGCATTCGAAAGAAACGGGAAAATTATATCAACCAGGCAAAAATTCAGTTGTTCCAATTTCAAGAAATAAGATAAAAGACATCTTTGTTAATAGCAAACTATACTGATATAGACATCAAAGAAAAGTATTTGGCTTCGGGTAAAATAAACGGCTACATAATCAACACAACCAGAAGAATAAGTAAACTAGCCCCAACCATGCAGCTTCTTTATACGCTCAGATGCACTTCGCTGGGCCACAAAAGATATATATATATATATATATATATATATATATATATATATAGTAAAAGAGAAAATTGGACGCGAATGAGCAATGAGACAAGAAACAGGAGTTTTTTTAGAGGCAAGAGAAAGGTGCATTAGAAGAACCCAGAATCAAAGAAAGCAGAGGGCGGCACAATGAAGGCAATCCTTTACCGACAAGACAGAAATGACGCCAGGTGAAAAAAGGTTTTTTGAAAATTCCTGGCCGGGACTCGAAGCAGGGTCTGCTGATTGCCGGTCAGATGCTCTACCGCTAAGCTACCAGACACAGTGACTCTACTTTGCCCAAAGCGTTACCCCATCAAACCCAGTATCTCCTTAAGTTAGGAACTTCTAAGGAATGTTTATACCACATCCTCTTACCCGCTCACAACTTAAAGGCTCATTGTCCATGCCACATCCTCTTACCCGCTCACAATTTAAAGGCTCATTGTCCATGCCAAATACAAGGAAAGAGCAAATACAAGTTCTGCGGGTGATAACAACAACCATTACAGGGCTTTCGCCATATTTTTATTTTCTGCCTTTCAAAACAATTTTGAAAACAGAAAGAAAGATGCAGAAACCTTATATATATACATATAGTACAAGACAACAGAAAATTGGACGCAAAAGAGCTATATATATATATATATATATATATATATATATATATATATATATATATATATATATATATATATATATAACCCTAGATTTTTATAAGGTGAGTTTTGAGTGGACAAATAAACTGGTATAAATTTCCAGTGCATTCTTTACCTCTCCTCCTTCTATCCCACCTTCTCCCTCTACCCCATCCATTTCCCCCCCTCCCTCCTCTTCCTTCTTCTTCTCCCTCTCCCTCTCCCTCTCATCCCATCCCTCCGTTTCCTCCTTCCTTCCCTCCCTCTCCCCGATCTCCTTCTCCCCCAACTCTCTATCCCCCACGCTGCCGCCATGCCCCATCCCTCTCCCACATCTCTCTACCCCCCTTCCCCCTATCCCCCTCCCTCTTCCCTCTCTCTCTCCCTCCCTCTTGTTTTCCTATCTCTCTCTCCCCTCTATCTCTCCTCCCTACCTACCGCCTTCGTCCCCCATCCTTGCAAATGAGCATTAATGGATGATATTTCAAAATTGCATAAAACGGTCTAAAAGGACAAAATGTAGCAAATTGACATGCAAGGGTATAAAGTAGCATATGCACTAGCAAATTTACCCGAATTGTAAACAATGGCTCAAATGTTAGAAATATCAAAATGGCAATTTATGAGAAATTGGCTTGTTAATAATTGCGAGGCCAATGCCCTGCTCGGAGCCGCCGGACAAGCGCTTCAAATTATAAAAACTTCTTTATGAACGTTCCTATTTCAAGTTCAACCCCATTACCTAACCTAACTTAAAACCATTCGCTCATTTTTTATCCGTTTTGTCCCTCATTGCCCTTAGTAAGCATTTTTTTGCCTTTTGCTTCTAAGGTAACTTTCACAATGAAAGGAATCTCCGACATGTTAATTATACTTGCCTTTACCATTCTGTTTCCATTTCAAAGCATTCAATCTATTCGAAAGACGATCTCTTCTTCCATCGTCCGTTATGTTAATGCAATCAACATTCTTTTAAGTGAATTCGTGTTAATGATCGTTTGCCCTTAAAATATTTTAAATAATATTAATCATACATTTGCCATATACTCACCGTATTTACCATATATTACGATCAATATATTTGCTCTGTTTAGAATCAATTATAATCTTAATACCAAAACACGCTTTTGCAAAGGAGGTCCAAATAAATTTATAAATTAATAAATTAAAAGTAATTCAAGGTATTGCAATCATTACAGGTGTTAAAGTAATTACACTCCTTGATGAAATTAAAAGGTAATCAAGGTGTCACAGTCTTTAATCACTTTTAAAGTTAAACGGTATTAAAGACATTTCAAATTTAATAAATTAAAAGGTATTTTAAGTTATTGAAGACATTTTAATCATTACAGTCATTACATAGATTTAAAAGTTAATAATATAAAAGATATTAAAAGTATTAAATGTGCAAAAGTTTTAAAGGTATTTAAAGGTACTATTAACATTGAAATCATTACAAGCGTTATATTAATTAAATAACTTAAAAGGTATTAAAGACTTTACAATCATTAGGTATTACAAGCGTTAAATAAATTTAATAACCTAAAAGCTATTAAAGTATTGAAGTAATTAAAAGGTATTAAATTATTAAAGTCTTAAACACATTACAATCTAAACAAGCATTGGATATATTTAATAACTTAAAAGGTATTAAAGTAATTAAAGTATTAAAAGGTATTAAAGACATTGCAATCATTAAAGGTATTACAAGCGTTATGTAAATTTAATAAAATAAAAGATATTAAAATATTAATGGTACTAAAAGTTATTAAAGACATGGTAATCATTACAAGCATTACAAGCATTGCATAAATTTATTAACTTAAAAGTTATTAAAGTCATGACAATCATCGCAGGCATTAAAATCGTTAAAAAAATTTAATATTTTATAAATTAAAAGGTATTTAAAAATGTATTAAAGGTATTTAATGAATTTAAAGGAATTAAAATTTATTAAAGGTATTTAAAGTTATTATAGCAATACATCTTTTAATAACTTAAAAGGTATTAAAGTATTAAAAGGTATTAAAGACATTGCAATCATTAAAGGCATTGCAAGCGTTATATAAATATAATAAAATAAAAGATATTAAAATATTAATGGTACTAAAAGTTATTAAAGTCATTAAAATCATCGCAGGCATTAGAATCGTTAAAAAAATTTAATATTTTATAAATTAAAAGGTATTTAAAAATGTATTAAAGGTATTTAATGAATTTAAAGGAATTAAAATTTATTAAAGGTATTTAAAGTTATTATAGCAATACATCTTTTAATAACTTAAAAGGTATTAAAGTATTAAAAGGTATTAAAGACATTGCAATCATTAAAGGAATTGCAAGCGTTATATAAATATAATAAAATAAAAGATATTAAAATATTAATGGTACTAAAAGTTATTAAAGTCATTAAAATCATCGCAGGCATTAAAATCGTTAAAAAAATTTAATATTTTATAAATTAAAAGGTATTTAAAAATGTATTAAAGGTATTTAATGAATTTAAAGGAATTAAAATTTATTAAAGGTATTTAAAGTTATTATAGCAATACATCTTTTAATAACTTAAAAGGTATTAAAGTATTAAAAGGTATTAAAGACATTGCAATCATTAAAGGCATTGCAAGCGTTATATAAATATAATAAAATAAAAGATATTAAAATATTAATGGTACTAAAAGTTAGTAAAGTCATTACAATCATCGCAGGCATTAAAAGCGTTAAAAAAATTTAATATTTTATAAATTAAAAGGTATTTAAAAATGTATTAAAGGTATTTAATGAATTTAAAGGAATTAAAATTTATTAAAGGTATTAAAAGTTATTATAGCAATACATCTTTTAATAACTTAAAAGGTATTAAAGTATTAAAAGGTATTAAAGACATTGCAATCATTAAAGGCATTGCAAGCGTTATATAAATATAATAAAATAAAAGATATTAAAATATTAATGGTACTAAAAGTTAGTAAAGTCATTACAATCATCGCAGGCATTAAAAGCGTTAAAAAAATTTAATATTTTATAAATTAAAAGGTATTTAAAAATGTATTAAAGGTATTTAATGAATTTAAAGGAATTAGAATTTATTAAAGGTATTAAAAGTTATTATAGCAATACATAATTACCATCATTACAAGCGAAATATAAACTTAAAATTTAATAAATTTAAAAGGATTAAACCCATCACAACCGTTATATTAATTGAATACTTGAATAAATGTTAAAATCAAAATTTTAAATGATACTGTTTTAATGATATTATACAGCTGTGTGTTGGGGGATCGGCCTCAATTGTGAAGAAGAGACTTCTCTGGAGTGTAGTCTGCCCAAACCTAGACGCCCGATTACGCTCCTCTTTAGTTTGTGAACGCCATGTATCTTTCTCACATTTTCACTTCTTTCACTTCTTCTTTTGATACCAACCTTTCATCACTAGCTCTCTGACGGAGATGCCCTTGTTGGTTTTCGTTTCTTAGTTTCCAGTATATAACGATACTCGTCCCAAGTGGCACTGACGTAGAGAAATGCTTGGTTTGCGTCTGCCCAGTCAAAAATTGTCCTCGGTAGAATGGGATTTTGAGCTTCAAGTAGTCTTCGCTTTTATAAGAAATTAAATATTTTTAACCTGACCTAATTTGTGTAGGAGAAACCTGAGAGATTTAAGTGGCAATAATTCTTCTACTTACCAAGTGAGCTGGCTTTAGCTCGGGGTGGGGGCGGGAGGTGGGCTAGGAAATTTCCGGACTTTGAACGTAGAATTTAAATATATATATGTATATATATATATATATATATATATATATATATATATATATATATATATATATATATATATTAGAAAATATCACATTAAGTATATGTATATATCAGTGAGAAAATAATAGTAAACCACAATACTTGAATCAAATTTATTTATAACAACAGAACTAGTTTCGGCAAATTATAATTGATGCCATTTTCAACTGAGGAATGAAAAAGCAAATCAAGCAGCTCCCGTCTATAAAGGCGAACAAAATGAAAACAGGAAACAGACTGAAAAAACATAAATATTTAGGTAGGTTCAGGGGGAAGTTACTAATATCCAAGAATAAGGTCGACAATCGTATTTATAAACCTCCGATAGCAATTGTTTTCGGATATTAGTAACTCCCCCCTGAACCCACCCAAATATTTATGTTTTTCCAGTTTGTTTCCTCTGTTTTCATTTTTTTTAGTATTTAGTTCAGAAATGGACAAAACAACAAATAGTGGTCATTTAATCTGAACGAATCATTGTTTTTCCTTTTTAGATCCTCCGGCGTTTCTACCTACATACTTATGTAGGCAACACAAATAATCTTTTAATCTCCCACTGTCTGGCCACATCCCTGAAGCACAGGGACAGGACTGTGAGGATCTGAGCCGTTATATCATGGTATTTACTCGGTAATACTGTAATGGTACGTGATATGGTTAACACTGAGGAGATTTGTCCGTTTTGATTAACCGAGACTCTCATCTCTGGCCAAGATTTCTGTACTAGCGGCACGATCTTCCAAGATGATAAAAAATGCAGCGATCTACTATTAAAATTGTTATAAAGGACCCATGAGATTGTGAAGTGGAGCACATGAAATATCTTCCACCATTGCTATATATTAACATTATCAAACGTACATAAGTACTGTATTTGGCAGTGTAAGATTAGGTAGAAAACCGCATTCATCTGTTAGCATCTCTGAAGAAACTGGAACAAGCTTTGATTCAATAATGGTTCGAAATTCCAGTAATTAAGGTCAAAATAGTGCTGCCTAAAGAGGTTCAACTCCATTATAAATAATTATCTTTCATTTAACAATATGTTTCCCTTATTTTTTAAACCGCCCTGTTTATCGACATTAATTTGTTAATTATATATTCAGATAAATATCGAAATGAAAATCAAATATATTTTGGAATTGTGGAAGGAGGTTCATCAATTTTGTAACAAAGTTTGAGTTAAAAGTTCAAAAAAGTTTGATAAAATTATGGAGAGAAGTTGGCAGATGGAATTTAAATATCATCATTGTTTTTGCCTTGTGAACAAGTCAGAGAAGTTGTAATGGTCGACCTCGCATGAATATTAAACTCTTATTAATTCTTTCCTTTACTCTTTTGTACTAGTTCGCGGAGGAAGGTTTGGCCAATGGGAACACGGAGTCGAACTTTAGCGAGCTAAGCTACATGGGTATTATTAATCGACTGATGGGACCCGATTCGGCTGTATTTTTTAGAGGGGGGGGACTGGTATCCTTGATTTGGAACCCACGTAAAGTGGAAGGTCCAACAGAGGTATTCATCCGACTCACAATCTATATTGGTCTTTGTATCCGTATCTCCCATTTGCTAAGAATGAGTCACGTATATTTTTGAGTCATATAAACAAAATCATTCATTCTCTCTCTTGCGCGCGCGAGGGCAGCATTTTTCTTAAGCGCTTATTTACAGACAGGAAGAAAAAGAATTGTTGAACGTTTACACTTTTAGTTTACATCAAGCAAAAACTTATGTAGCGTAGTGATTACTACTGGTATAATCATGACAGCGAAAATTCGTATATACTTAAAACAGACAAACCAACGAAGTCTCAAGTGAGCAAAACGGTGCAAACTACACGTAGATAGAGGAGTAGATAGTTCGCCCAACTCTTCTAAACCTTTCCCAATTCCGCCAAAAAAGCATCCCTTGTACAGAGAATGAAATAGGAAACAAAAAAAAATCCACCATTAATACTTAATTACTTTGAATTCTTGAAGAGAGTTAAAGTTACCTGGTCTTTGAGTTGAATAGAGTGTGAGTAATCCAACCAATCCAAATTCCTCAAGCAAAAACGAATACAAACGATTTAAAATAAAAAGAAAATGGCAAAAGAAAGACCAAGAGGATTATAAAAAATCAAGGATGAAAAATTCTGGTACAACCACAACAACCCTCTCTTAACTTGTAGCTTTATAATTATGGATTCGAGATAGAACTAGAAACTATGTATCCTTTGTTGCTCCTGAAAACATATCTAACAGCCAGATCGGAAAGAAATTTGATCAAATGCACTGCCACTTCTCTGATCCAAACTAAGTCCAACGATGTAATTGACGCAAATATGGGTCTGTGGTTCATTGTAATACCCAACTCATAAGAGACAAAAGGGTACCTTTTAAATATCCAACTCAGAAGAGACTAAAAGGGTACCTTTTAAATATCCAACTCAGAAGAGACTAAAGGGGTACCTTTTAAATATCCAACTCAGAAGAGACTAAAAGGGTAACTTTTAAATATCCAACTCAGAAGAGACTAAATGGGTACCTTTTAAATATCCAACTCAGAAAAGACTAAAAGCGTACCTTTTAAATATCCAACACAGAAGAGACTAAAAGGGTACCTTTTAAATATTCCACTTAGAAGAGACTAAAAGGGTACCTTTTAAATATCCAACTCAGAAAAGACTAAAAGCGGACCTTTTAAATATCTAACTCAGAAGAGACAAAATGGGGACCTTTTAAATATCCAACTCAGAAAAGACTAAAAGTGTACCTTTTAAATATCCAACTCAGAAGAGACTAAAAGGGTACCTTTCAAATATCCAACTCAGAAGAGACTAAAAGGGTACCTTTTAAATACCCAACTCAGAAGAGACTAAAAGGGTACCTTATAAATATCCAACTCAGAAAAGAATAAAAGCGTACCTTTTAAATATCCAACTCAGAAGAGACTAAAAGGGTACCTTTTAAATATCCAACTCAGAAGAGACTAAAAGGGTACCTTTTAAATATTCAATTCAGAAGAGACTAAAAGGGTACCTTTTAAATATCCAACTCAGAAAAGACTAAGAGCGTACCTTTTAAATATCCAACTCAGAAGAGACTAAAAGGGTACCTTTTAAATATCCAACTCAGAAGAGACTAAAAGCGTACCTTTTTAGTATCCAACTCAGAAGAGACTAAATGGGTACCTTTTAAATATCCAATTCAGAAAAGACTAAAAGCGTACCTTTTAAATATCCAACACAGAAGAGACTAAATGTGTACCTTTTAAATATCCAAATCAGAAGAGACTAAAGGCGTACCTTTTAAATATCCAACTCAGAAGAGACTAAAAGGGTACCTTTTAAATATCTAACTCAGAAGAGACTAAAAGCGTACCTTTTAAATATCCAACTCAGAAGAGACTAAAAGGGTACCTTTTAAATATCCAACACAGAAGAGACTAAAATGGTACCTTTTAAATATCCAACTCAGAAGAGACTAAATGGGTACCTTTTAAATATCCAACTCAGAAAAGACTAAAAGCGTACCTTTTAAATATCCAACTCAGAAGAGACTAAAAGGGTACGTTTTAAATATCCAACTCAGAAGAGACTAAAATCGTACCTTTTAAATATCCAACTCAGAAGAGACTAAATGGGTACCTTTTAAATATCCAACTCAGAAGAGACTAAATGGGTACCTTTTAAATATCCAACTCAGATTAGTGTAAAAGGGTACCTTTTAAATCGTTTCGTGTATATGCTGGAGTAAATGGAATAAGTTTAAAGTTTTATATATATATATATATATATATATATATATATATATATATATATATATATATATATATATATATATATATATATATATATAATAATATAATATCACCGATAATTACGTAAAAGTGTTTGGTAAAAGTAATCAACTTTAAGAGATTATTCAAATTAATCGGTATTTTTTCAAAGTAACCAAATTACTTGGTAGAAGTGATAAACGACTAAATTGATAAAAATCCCCGGTAATTATATTAGTTACCAAACTTCCTAACTGAGCCTAAGCTCAATCTAACAAGACTTGGAATAATTTATTTAAATTTATCACTTTTAACAAGAAAGCTTGGTAAGTATAACAATACCCGTTCAACTTGAAGGATTTACTATGGTTTATCAGGTTCATCAAGTATTCTTGTATTTATGCAGCATTACCGGAGATTATTTACAATTATTCATACTAATCTCAAAATTTGCCTCATGTATTCCTCACATGACTTCGATAATGCGTTAAAAACAGAATCTGAGTTTGATATCTAAATACACTCATTACTTTTTGTCATTCGAGCCTCGCAAATGATAAAAAAAGGTCTTTACTCGGATTCAAACCATCGAACTCTACTGTGAGAGTGCGAGTGCTCCCATCTTTCGCGCAGGAGGAAGCTAATCCGAATCCAGGTAAAGGCTGATATTTTGTGTTATTATCTCTCTCCCGACAGCGATTTTATGTTCTTATTTCAGGTGTGTTGAAATGACGCGTTCGCTGGAGGAGGAGCGTATTCAACAAACAAGGTCTGCTGACCAAAAAGGGGCGTGCTTTCTCTTATTGTGATTTAGGACTTTACGACCTTCAAAACTTTCAATATTTCCCTGACTAACTTGGAAGGACTTTTGCAATTATATCATTCAAAGGGGAATGTAAAACAGCATTAGGGTTTCAAATTTCGTTATAATCGGCCGAATAGTTATGATGTTATTAGCAAAAAAAGCAAAACGTGTACCGACCGACATAGTGAGATGTAAGAGTCACTCGCGAGTAGACTCGCACGCGATTAAAAATCGAACAAGGTCTGATGACCGAAAAGTTGCGTGCTCTCCCTTATTCTGATTTATGACCTTATGACCTCCAAAACTTTCAATACTTCAAAGACTAACCTTATGAAGACCCTGTTAGTTATATCATTCGAAAGAAAATGTAAAACAACATAAGAGGTTCGAATTTCTTTAGAATCAGCCGATTAGTTACAATGTTATTGCAAAAACCAAAAAAAAGGAAAACGGGAACCGACCGACCGACATGAGATGTAGAGTCGCACGCGACTAAAAATGCTTTCTTACTGAAAATTATTCATTTTATCTCATCCAACTATTTTTCAAAATATTAAAACCGATTTCACAATATTTCAAGCTCAATTTAGGTTTATACTTAGTTCAGAAGCATTCAATGAGATGAGTAACAAGGAGTAACAAGGAAAGTAAGTACCCTAGGAGACCTTACGGTTCATTCAAAGAGGGTAATATAAAACCGTAGATTTCTATGGCAGGTCTTTACATTATTGTTACGTAATTATATTGAAATTATTATTTGCTATAATAGATTCTTAATAAATATTATTATTATTTTACTTAAGGTATAAGGTATTCTTACATTCACAAGTCTTTACGGATAACCATGAAAAGAAATGCTGATCAAAACCTGCCTAAAACCTTTAAGCGCATATGGCCACAAAATTATTAAATGTTGAATACTCCGAACGCGTCAAATATTCTCTTTTGTTTTTTAAACTGTCAATTTAAAATTCCCCTAACAAAAGAATAAATAGGAATTGTATATTTAATTCTCGTGAATATTTATTTATCTATTATTTTCATTATTAAGCAATCTCCCACATGATCTGGGTGGCGCGAATAAACTAACATGATAGGAGAGGATCTGCAACATCTTCCCCCGCCATTAGTGACATTGTGTTTTATGTCTGTAGGTACAAAAGTTGTGTGTGCGCAGCCTCTGATGCTAGTGACCCTTATTCAGGCTTGATCATTTTCAATGTTACGTACCGGAAGACGGTGTGGATATTCTGGTGGTATTTAAGGTGTATTGAGTAATTTGTTGCCGAAGGCAACTCCGAATTCCGCGCATGCGTGTTGTATAGCGTCGGTTCTCTCTTCATCATATCATAAGAGACTTAGTTGTGCATTGTCTGTGAACGAAACAGTGTCATGGCTGTATTAATCTTCCCTGAATTCACGCGGAGAGCCCAAATCTGAAGATATTCGAATTTTGGGGTGTCAATCTGAGGAAGAGCAGGGGATTAGGAATGAGTTTGATGGGTAAAGATGGGTAAAGATGGGTCGAGAATTATCTTGTTTTGGCAATAACATCATAACTATTCGGCGGATACTCTGCTAGACTAAACTATGCTATAATATGCTATATTCTGCTAGGCACGCCTTAGAATAGGCTATACTATGCTAAGCTATGCTAAGATATAATTTACAAGGGTAAGATATATTATGCTAATTTAGACTATAATATGCTATGCTACGATAGCATATATTATGTTAGGCTAGACAATACTAAGCTATGCTTTACTAGGGTATATTAGGATAGTATAGGTTATAATATGCTAGGCTACGGGAAGCTATGCTAATCTATACTAGGCTAGAGAGGGCTATACTATGCTATGCTAGTGTAGGGCAAAGTATAATGGGCTAGGGGCGGCTATGCTCTGCTATGCTAGATAATACTATGTTAGGCTACGATAGGCTAGCTAACCAAGGCTATAGTAGGCTAAGCTATGCAAGGTTATTCTAGTCTAGGGTATGGTATGATATACTAGTCTAGGATATACTAGACTGGGCTATAATATGATACGATAGGCTATATTATGTTAGGTGTGGTCATAAATCAGAATAAGTGAGAGAACGTGACCTTTTGTTCAAGAGACTTTGTTTCCTCTCGCATAAGCGAGTCGTCTAAGCGGTTGTTTTTGTTTTAATTGATACTAAGGCGGTTGATCGCTGCCTCAAGACGCTTGATTCGACCCCCATCCCTGCACGGATTTTTTCGCTATTAGGAAAATACATTTTTCCGAAAAAAAATCCCATTTTCTTCTTTATCTTTGGGTTATGATTGATTTATTTCCATTATTCTCTCGTGTTCATGATATATGTATATATATATATATATATATATATATATATATATATATATATATATATATATATATATATATATATATATAAAGAATCTTTCAACAAGGACGCTCGAGCTTTGTCAGGCGATATTGGCCATGTTGTTAAAGCGACATCTGGCAACCTCACTGTGAACTGTTTAGTAGTAATTGGCAAGTCACGATGGAAGGTTATAGCGTTAAACAGCGTGTGCAAGTCATCAAATGTTATTATCAAAATCAGAGCTCCGTTCGATAAATGTTCCGCACATTACGTGATTTCTATCCTCGCCACAATCGCCCTGCCGAGTCCACTGTTCGATGCTTGGTGGACAAATTCGAGGCAAAAGGGTCGATCAACAATCAGCCAACACCCGTACGTCGCTGAAACGCAAGGTCTGCTGAAAACATCGCTGCTGTAAATGAGAGTGTACGGGAAAGTCCGAGGCGGTCAATTTCTCGTCGTTCACAAGAACTTGGCCTTTCTGCGACTTCAGTTTGGCGAATTATGCGCAGGGACTTGAGTCTGCACCCGTAAAAAATCCAACTTACCCAGGAACTTAAGGTCAACGACCATAGGCAACGCCATGTGTTCGCTGATAGGGCTCTAGAGCAGTTGGAAGTTGCCCCAAATTTCCAAAAAGAAATCCTCTTCAGCGAAGAGGCCCAATTTTGGATGAATGGATTTGTGAACAAGCAAAATTGCCAGATTTGGGACGAAAACAATCCACATGAGATACACGCGCACCAATTGCATCCTAACAAAGTCAAAGTTTGGTGCGGATTTTCGTCTAACGGAATCATCAGTCCGTAGTTTTTGAGAACGAAGATGGAATTGCCATAACCGTCAACGGCGAGACCTACAGATCGATGATAAGCAACTTTCTGTGGCCTCAACTGGATTATATGCCTGATATGGATACTGACGAGATGTGGTTTCAGCAGCACGGCGCTACGTGCCACACTGCGCACCCCACGATAGACATTTTGCAGCAGCGATTTCAGGGCAGGGTAATCTCGCGCGGCGGCGACGTCAACTGGTCCCCGAGATCATGCGATTTAACGCCATTAGACTACTTTATTTGGGGCTACCTTGAATCTCAGGTCTATGCGAATAATCTGCAAACAGTCGATGTCATTAAAGTCAACATAACGAACACCATCCAGCAAATTCAGCCAGATTTATGCGACAAAGTCATCGAAAATTGGGCCTCCCGAATACGTTCCACCAAGCGAAGCCGCGGCGGACATTTGAACGACGTCATATTCCACACTTAATGCCCTAAAATGTACTTTCAAATTTAAAATAAATTGATTGCATATATCACACACAACCTGTTTTATTTACATTGAAAAATCGAGCGACCTTATTGAAAGACCCTTATATATATATATATATATATATATATATATATATATATATATATATATATATATATATATATATATATATATATATATATATATATATAATCACTTATAATCACCTCATCCAGAAAATCAACTTTAATAAAACCCTAATGTTTTTTAATTGTAAAACAGATAATTGAATCAAAATTCAAATTTAATATGAATATTGTTTGTGGCATAAAAACGCGACTCACGATAAATGAGAAACCATCAACCTCCACAGGAATTCGATCCAGTGATCTTTCGCATCATATCCGACGGTATTAGCGATCAGCCACGTTAGACTAAACGGAAGCAAAGAGGGATCGAATGTAACACTTATCCTCCTGGATAAATTCAATAATTCATAACTTTGCCTTGAAATGCCGGAAAGTTTCTGGAATGGATCAAGTCACCATAAATAGATGTTAGCACAAAGATCCGATAGTGACTGACAACATTTAATGCCGAATGTTGTTAAAATCAACATTAAAATCTATAAATAAAATCCCTAAAGAATATAGGAGAATATTTTACCTTTATTTATATATCAAATTAAAGACGTTCCATTCTAAAGGAAGTTCGTATATAATAGGATGATCGATAAATTGCCCCAAGCTTTTAAATACATCTATTCCTCCTAAGAGGAAATACTGCAAAACTCAATTGGTTTATCCTTCAAAGATCAGCGCAGAGAAGATATTCTTAGAATCAAGTGAAGATCTGATGAGGGAATCTATACCCATTTGATCCCTTGACTACAGAAATCTCCTGGAGTCTGAGATTCGGGTTCGCATTTGTACAAGGAGAAGCTCCTTAATAACGAAACGAAAAATGGCCACATTTCTAGACGATAGCTATCTTTCACTGCGAAATATACACTGCTTCGGCACCTCTAGGCTTTCTAGGGTTAAAGCGTGTTAGAGGGGCGTTCATTGACCTTTGTGATAAACAATTTGGCTAACATTAACATTCATTACGTTTGTTCATCACGTTAAGTTAGGGTAAGCAGGAGAACGTACAACCGAATGGAGCCATTATCCTAGCGGGAAAGGTCATCCAATCTCCTCCTCTCGACGCGTTATGCAAGTAATAGCTGCAAGTTTTGTAACCAATTTTATACGTTAGTCACGACAGTCTCTAAAAAACTCAATCTCACTCGGCCTCACCTAGTTAATTTTCTTCCCTCTATCTTCTCTCTTTATAAACTTTATTTGGTTTGTACAGTTTCATTTCTTGGTTGCTTTAATACTCCACTAGTAGAAGTAACAGCCTTCCAATCACTCATTAATAGAACTTACCCCCGATTCTTATTGCCAGAGTCATTGTAATCTGCTAGTTCTTTCTTTGGTAAATTGCATTTATTTATCCTTTGTGGCATTTTATTTTTTCAGTCATTCACAACGGAAGGTGTTTTATTTAGCATAGAAGACTTTAACTTTGTACTTATTCTTTATAAATATAATATTTATGAATTTCGTATCCCTTTATCCCTACTTTTAACAAGTTAGTCCACAAAATTCTCGAGTAGCAATATTTACCTTGAATTTAGTACTGACACTTTTGTTGTTTATCCCATCGACTAGTCCCGATATTTCCTCCTTTTTGATCTCAAAGAGATCTCTTAAATACCATATTTTCACTGTAGCCAAACAACATACAGATAAATTATTGAATATATCTTGAAGTGGTGACAGCTGATAATTTTAAGGGTAGTTACTTACCAGGTAACCTTTTTCCCAAATCTATGCCAACCTGGCTAATAAGTCATATTACACTCTTCCAACATGCAATGATACTCTTCCACAGTAATTCATTCACATTATGGTGTGGTAATTTTAATTTTCCTCTCTTACAGCTCTTTGAAAGCCATTCTCACATTTATTTTATATTTCAAAGAAAGGAAGTTCTTCCAGTTGCTCCTGACATTCTAAATTACCATATAGTGGTCTTTTCCATTTCATCACCCGAGTTCACGAGGGAATTTGGAGATATACCCTAGAGCAGTTCTTTTGTTCCATACAAAGACTTTCAGGTGTAATTGTTTTGTGTTTTCATTAAGTCGCAAGTCAGCCATTATTAATCTGCTATTTAATCCAATACAGTCTATTGCTCAATAACAATCTTAATTTTGGTTTCATACAAAAAATAAAATTAGTCAATAGCAGTCCGTAATCCTAGCTTAATTTTATATTTACTTGAAAATTTCTGTAAAGATATGTAAGCCATTCTACTTATAATAATTCACCTTTGAGGCTCCACGAATTATCTAAACTCTATTATCATTATTGAAGTCAATTTTATCAGTTCGTTTCCTTTTGTCACACAAATTTATTCTTTTACATAAAAATGCTATAATTTATATTTCTTTTTTTAGATATACTTCACGGCTTTTTAAATTTCAGTTTGTTTTAGAAGCAGTATTGTATTATAGTATATCTTGTTCTTTTTCCACTTTCCATCTCCTTTTCTCTCCTCCATAAATCTTTTTCACTATATCACTAATTTTGTAGTACTACAAAATTGTAAGTTATACTATCAAGCTATTATCAAATGTTCGCGTTTATGATCGCCAAAAGGCTGGTAAATTAACTACATCCATGTTTTGTGTATGTAATTACCTAAAGTTGTAACTATTATGATGCATTAGGAATAAAGTAAGACATGGTTCACCTACTCTTGCATAGATTATAAGCAGGATTCCGCAGTATTTTTTATTAATCAGCTTTATTAATCGCCGGATTGGTTGCACCTTTTGTGTTTTTGCCAATATTAGGAATGTTATTAATCGATCCAGAGCCAATAAATGAAGCCAATATGCCCATTTCCTTGATGGATTCATAATTATAATTTGAGAATTCACTATAATTAACTGTTAAATTCTATGATTTGAAGCGATCACAGTGAATATATGTCGACCACGATACAAACCAGTTAGAAGAAATGAATATTTCCCAATATTCGTTAATTAAATAGTCCATAAGGTTGATAAGGTTGCCATAAAATGGCACAAATACAAGTATTAAAATTAATAACTAGAGAATGAAAGATTTGAAAAGCGGGGAAATGAAGTGAATATTGTTTAAAAAATTTAAAAAGAGATCAAGAAGAATTGTTCTGTTTTCTATCTCTTAAACAAAGAGGTAATTAAACTTCGCGACGTGGAATAAAGAGAATATGAAGGAAAATACGCCAAATAAATATCCTAGCTGGGTCATCGTGAGGGGGATACGCAGATATTCTAAAATTCATTGAGATAATCATATGATTGAAGAAGGAAAAAGGCTTCAAAAGCAGCTATGAAGAAAGAGAAGCCCTGTAGCTTTGTTCCTTAGAACCTTAATATCAGTAGTACTTAAACTGGTATTTTCATGTTAAAATTCATTATACGGTCACCATGACAAAATTAAGGTACACTTTTAGATTAACAATGTGTTATTTTACCTTTACTATCATTTGTTTTAAAGAAGTCCCCCACCTCGTTCCACAAATAATCTTTATTTGGAAACGTTCATCCTTTATTTGGTTCAATCTCTCTCTCTCTCTCTTCCACAGAACGAATGCACAGTGACGGGTACCTCTCATCGCCCGAACGGTCACCGAGGCCATTTCATTCATACATAAATCCTGCATCCAGCTATGAAGACCCGTACTATGGAACCCATTATCCTCCACGATCTGGAAGTGCCACTCCGGTTGTGGATGATGATACCAGGTATTTTGAGGTTTTTCATATACACATAACACTTTTTACTGACATAGTAATACTTTGAATAAGCCATGTCACAGACATATCAATACATCGGGGTAATAAATTAGTCGCAGTCATGGAAATCGGTTGAGAGAAAATAATCATGAAGAGAGTGGTATGTTTAGATGAACAGAGCCAAAGCATATTCACTCAAAGATAAATGCCAAAATGTGTAATAAAGTTGTATTGAATTGCATTATAAAAGCAAAGAGTTTGTGTATCTGTCTGGGAGTGAAATATAATATCAAACAAATTCTGAAAATCGAATTCTTTCGACTTGTTAGTTAATCATTTTTCTTTTTAACAAAGTTTAAAAAATAAATTAAAATCTTATGTTTACACCACAATTGTATTTGAACTACAGACAAGATTTCACAATCCATATAAAGTCACGTTCTTCTTTTTCAAAATAATTAGGAATTCAAAAGTTAATCACCTCGTCTTATTGTAGATATTTATGCTTGCCATTTTCAACACTGCAACATGGCATTTAAATGGATTATTTCTTTCCAAAACACTCTTTCAGCTCCATTCCTTTGCTTTGTCTCTTCTCAAGCCTAGTTCTTTGCCTTTGTAATACTCTTTTATTTAAATAACTAAAGTTAGAGTATTTCGCCATTCAAAAATTTCTCCTTTCTGAACAATAAAACCTAAAATTATTTTTAAGTACTCGAGGAACCATGTGTTAACTTGTCGCTTTAGACTAGTAGATTTATTATAATGCAGTTACAATTACTTTTAATCAACGTCATTTATTTCTTAAAGATCTTATAATTTTATTTCCTTTACAGTATGCTAAAACAAGAAATAGTATGTAATAGAAATGAGGCCAATTTGTTATATGATGACAATGAATTATATCATAACAAAGGCCATTTTGAAACGAATTTTGATAAAGATGTCGTTTCTCTAGCTGTCTCTAGCCAAAGATCAGCTAAAGAGTCACCAAAATCTTCGTGTTGTCTCAGCTCAATCCATATTTATTAGTCAAATCATGACCCTATAGTGCAATTTATACAAGGTGTCCTAAAAGTAATTATACCCATAAAAAAGACTCTCATGACCTCAAAGTGATCTATACAAGTACCAATTATGTGGTCAGGAAACTACAAATAGAGTCGGCGATACCTTCGTACCAGGTTGATGAAATTCACAAACAAGGAAACTGTTATTTCTCGTTGAAACTACCTGTTAGCAGGCAATATTGATAACAATTTATATGTATTTATATGTATGTAGTATACTTTTTCGACCAGTGCAATGGAAAATAGATGCATTACGGTCAATGCCAAATCGCATTCTGGTTTGCAAGAGAAAAATGTCTCGCGTTAATTTGATGAAAACTACGATAGCTCGTCGTTGGCTCGAGGGATGCAGAATATTTCGAAGGGCTCTGTAAATTTGTACTTCAAATCTTTTTCGCTTGAGATAGAAAATCATATTTGAGTTAGAATCAAAGTGATATATATATATATATATATATATATATATATATACATATTAATGGTAGGGGTTTTACTACCGATCTGCACTCACATAAATTTCCTTTATTTCCCAATGGGGACATACTGATTATCGAGGGATCAGAACCACAGGTAACTACAGAATATGGCAGCCACAGGTAAGTAAACCCGAATCTGGAATCTATCCTCCGACAAATACTAATATTACTTAACTTCGCTTAAATCGAAACTGCTGTTCCCACTCGGCTAAGCAGTAGCTGGATATATATATATATATATATATATATATATATATATATATATATATATATATATATATATATATATAAATTAATTTTTAACAGAAATCCCAGACAAGGAAAATTGCTGCTGTCATTTTTTTAAATTTAGAGCACAATTCTAAAGATACAAATATAACTTTGTTAGTTTTAACTTTGAATGGGAAAATTAGACTTTAAATAACTTTTAAAATTAAAGTTTAAATTTATAGTAAAAAGACAGGTTTTTAAAATATATAAATTAGTTAGTGACTGCAAAATTACTAAAATTTCACAAGTAGGACTATGAGTCCAATATTTATATAGAACGTTAAAAAATATATTATTAAACGAAATAATAAGCATTATTAACTTTCAAAAGAAATATTTAACGAAAAATCAAATTAAAAATTATCCAGAAAACTGGTGGTATAAAATCACTAACATACTTTCCTCGTGTTAAACGACATTCCAAGTTTACCTGACAAACCACTTTAGCTAAGTAGGAGGGCAACCGACGACAAATCATTATTTAAGTCTGTGGAGAGCTGTTTAATATCTAATGTTTCCAAGATTCGAAGTGTAATTGGGCATTTATGCAAATTAAAATTTCAAAATCTTCTATAAAGATATCGCTTTCACATTTTATTGCGTGATCTTTGATCACTGAATTTTCTTTAGTTTGAAGTATCTTGCCTGTTCGATTACTTATGCTAAGGTTTCTTCGTCAGTTATCTGGCCTCCTCGAGGGAAGAAAGAAGGCCGGACAGAAAACAGAGACGAATGCCACTCGCTGAGGAATTTGTTTTGGGCGATCGTGGCTGCGCGACGGCCACGCGTTCGCACTTGGTCAGTAACGCGTCCACTGTGGCTGAAATACATTGATACCTGAAGTTTCGGTGAGGCTGGTTGCATCAGGCTACCGGGTTTCTCGTCTATCGAGGCCAGCCTTTCTCGTGCCTGCCCGCTGGGCGATGCCCTCATCCGCCGGGGCCAGGCATAGGAATCTTATATGGCCCATGTCTGCTTGGTTCGCTGTGAGGTCTTGCTGTTGGTTGCGTTTAGTCTGAAGAAACCTCACACAAGACATTCTGTGTTATATTTGAAAGCTATTAATCTTCCCTTATATAAAGTGCTTGTAAAACCTCCTTTGCAGTATGCGGTGCAATTCTGGTCTGTATACCTGCAAAATTGCATTGTATTATTAGAACTTGTTCAGCGTCGAACAACGAAATTTATTCCTGAACTTAGAAATAGATTGTACGAAGAATGACCGAGGCATTTTCATTTACTTTTATTGGAAGTCGACATCTGTGTCACCAACTTGGCCAAGACTTTATAATACTAGATAGTTTTGCTAATAGAAAGAATGGCTCAAAGTTTTAGCAAGATAACCGAGCTACAAATAGAAATATTGGTTCCCAGTTAATTATCAAATGATTTTACTCTACGAAAGCAGAATAAAAAAAAATCCTATCAAATGAAACAACTTATAATAACTTGCCTTCGAATTTCGTTAAAAGCACAAGAGTAAATATGGTTAAGAAAAGGGTAGATAAATAGTAATTGGTGGTCCATATCTTCTATTCCTTTTACCTGTCGTGTCCACATATACTCGTATTCACGTTTGTTGATTGCAAAGTTTTCTTGGCAAACTAAACAAAATATTACAGCAACTTACATAATTTATGCTTTTATTGCTATCAATAAATATAAAATATTTTAAAAATGACTAAAACAAAATTTGGTTACTTTTACCCAATAACTGTTTTGTATTGCCTAAATTCCTGACAGTCCTGCTTTGGGGAGACAATGCATTGATGGGTTAAGTTGCCATAAAGCTAACTAAAACGACTATGTAAAGAAAAAGAAAATTAATAATCTAAAAATGTAGAATTACAGACATTCTGAAACCTCTAAAATCTCTTTGAAGTAAGACAAATAATTCAAAAAATGGAGGAAAAAAATCAAAGTGAACAGAAAGAGAAAAAATACTAGAAAATTAAATAAAAGTTGTATAAGTTGACACCATATGAATGAAATATTAAAGCTGAAATAATTTTATTCACCGTGGTGTCTCCTGATTATTAAATATGGACTTAAAAGAGTGCAGAAGTGTAGTAAAACGCCTACCATTAAAATAAAACCTTGCTCACTATCTATCTCTCTCTCTCTCTCTCTCTCTCTCTCTCTCTCTATATATATATATATATATATATATATATATATATATATATATATATATATAGGATACATCCTTTATACGGTGAGAACTCGATGACCATCGAAATGCCATTGATTAACAAAATCCAAAAATATTTTAAGTCACCGTTGTTCTTTTACTGATATATTCCTTTAATTTTCTATAGGGAAGAGAAATATGAGTATGTTTCGAAAAGAGTTTATGACTTCCTTACAGGACGAGACATTGAGCAATACTTGAAGATGTTTTTAAACGCTCATCTTCTGGTTGTTGTTATTATTATTATCATGGTCATAACTGATGTGGAATTCCTTTGCCATGTATAGTATATGGAAAAAATTCAAATGAGCCGAATTCTGAAATTCAGTTGATTTCTTGCTATTACTAGGTAACTATAAATAAATAATAATAATGATTAAATCAACGTTATCCTTATTTATATGGCACAGGTTTACTAGGTAGGTAAAAAATAATAGACAAGCAATGAGCGTAAGTAAATAGAAAAGATGATGTTCATCATTAAAACTCTATCCGTCCACCAGCTCGATTTCCTCTCAGTCAGTAAGTGTGATTTTAGCCCATAGTGAAATCATACTCGAGCAAAATTCCACTTTTCGGCAACGCCCAAATCATCCGAGATGGGCTTTGTAAAAAAGATAGGGTGATTGATGCTTCCAACAACAAATTGTGACCATCATCTCAAGTGGAAAGAAGATAATCTGGCAGGTTGCATAGGATATACGATGTAAGTTTCAAAATTTATATAATTTAATGTTACAAATCTGAAAAGGTAGTTAATATTTGCTCTATGATCCCGTCTTTGTCTGCCCATAGTCAAACTATAACACTCTTACCAACCTCCCAATCGTACTTCCCTCATCCCAACCATCCCTCAAGAGTTTGGTCCAATACTCCGCTATCGAACATAAACCTTTTCTCCGCTTAACACTTTCCCATCCAGTCTCTATCTTCAGTTCCTACCAGTCGTCCTACCACACCGACTGGCTATCTTCAATGCATCCCTGTCAATAGGAGATATGTGCATTCTAACTTCAAACATGCTTTTCATCGACTGATTTTAAAGAAAGAAAATCTTGACCCCCAAAATCCTTCAAACTATCGTCTTATCTAAACTTCCGTTCGTATCCAAATCACAAGAGACGGAAGTAGCTACCCACATCACTAAACACATGACCTTATACAGCATCAACGAAATCTTCCTTTCCAGCTTCAAGGCTAGTTACAGCTCTGAACTGGCTCTCCTACGCGTGAATGACCAACTTCTCCGTGAGGCCGATGCTGAGACGCCTTCATTTCTGGTGCTTCTTGATTTCTCGGCAGCATTTGAGACCGTTGCCTACTTCGTTGGTCCTCACCGCTGTCACGACTTCTTGGTTGTCTCTGGAACTACTTTAAACTGGTTTCATTTGTATCTATCATCTGGTACTTAGTCTGTTTCCATCGGGGTCAGATCTCTCGGCCAGCCGCTGTGCCCTATGGTGTTTCTCAGGGCTCTGTCTTTGCTTGCTCAGTTTTTCATATCTACCTCCTCTCTCTTGGCCTTCTTCTATATCGTCTAAGTCTATCCTTTCATTTCTAGGATTAGAGCACAAATATGTCTCTCTTGCTCCTTAAACTTATTTGCCATGACCATCAATAATGTTTTATTCATATATGACCCCATTACTGAATGGCTATCGGACAGCTTCTTCATATTCAACTATGACAAAACTAAGGTCTTTTGATTCGCACTTGTACAGATGTCGCTCGCTGTAAAAACGTAGCCCCCTCTATCAATGTAGGTGGGTGGCTCGTTGATCGTGTTCTCTGACAACGTTAGAAACTTGGGTGTTTCCTTTGACAGTAAATTCGATTTCAAATTTTATGTTGTTAATATCAGCAAATCGCATCTCTGCTTTATACGTAACGTCAGTCGTATCCGGTCCCACTTTGGCTGAAACAGCTTCGAGATAGCCATCCATGCCTTTGTTACCTCTCGCCTTGATTACTGTAACTCTCTTCTCACAAGATCCCACAATACTACAATTCGTCCCCTTCAAATTGTCCAGAACTTTTCGGCTTTAGTTCTCTTTCACAGAGGACGGTTTTCTCGTGCTACATCCCTGTTCAGAGAACCGCATTGGCTGCAAATTAAATTAAGATTTACTTTTAAAGTCCTCCTTCTCACCTTTAAAGTCATAAACATCGCAACTTCCCCTTACCTGTCCTCCTGCTTTCTGTTCCTTCCACTCGTCTCTGCTGCATGGGTGATCGTGCCTTCTCTGTAATTTTTCCTAAGATGTGGAATGGTCTACCTCCTGGCATACGTTTCTCTTCCTCGCCTGGCGCCTGTTGCCTTCACGCGGGCTCTGGAAACCTACTTGTTTTGTTAGGCTCTTTCCTTGCCGATGGACAGGCGCCCCACGAGAGTTTCAATTTCATGAAGAGAGAAATATGAAACTTATAATTATTATTATTATTTTTATTATTATTATTACTGACGGTATAAAGATTTGCTGCACCAGCGGCAGACGGAAATGTAACAACTGTAAATATTTTATATTTTGATTGTGTGGAAAAATCGATCTGGAAAAGACGGAGATTTTAAATTTCTAGGAACGTAATTGGAGATATGTGATCTGGTGGATTTTTACCCCTAAAATCCTTGACTTATAGTAGGTGAAAAAAGTACATAATGATAAATAGTGGTAAAGAAGAAAAGTTAGATTAGGATGGGTCATTCTTATAATAGGATGGTAGGAACTGTAGTATTTAGGGATATACTAGTGCTCCCTATACCGACACATTAACTGAATAATAAAAGAAAATATGTTTAAAAAGATATTAGACTCCTACATAATTATTGGAATATAATTACTGTGCCTCTTCTTTGCAACCATGGAATCGGAAGAACCGGTGCAACTATTTAGTCACGCGAAAAACCTATCAAAGATAACGAACGACACGTCACAATAAAAGCCAAATAAATACAAAATTAAAATCAAATTTAAGTAACCGGAACCCATTCTCTGGCTTGCTACATTTAGCACTATAGACCCCACTCCCAATTCTTGAAAATACAATAAACCTGTCTGTCGCAGATGAGAGAGAGAGGGAAAGAGAGAGAGAGATAGAGAGAGAGAGAGAGAGAGAGAGAGAGAGAGAGAGAGAGAGAAAGAGAGAAAAAAGAGAGAGAGAAAAAAAGAGAGAGAGAGAGATGCGCTCTGCCGCGCCTTCAATGGAAAGAGAGACAACAGACACCTGGTCGACCTTTTTTGTCTGCACTAATAGAAGTACGAAATCATGAGACGCCGTTGTGGCCTGAAAGCTTGCCATCGCAGAAAGCCGCAAGAAGTTTGAGAGCCCAACGGGAGTCGGACAAGGTTTCGCCTTCCCGAATTAGGAAACTTCTCGCGATCGTGCTTAAAGGGCGAGACTACTCTCGCCCGCCGATGCATCGGACCTTGGAACCCTCCCCTATGAACGGAGTGGGGAAGAGGGAACTGCATTTGACCCCACTATAATTCATCCGGCCCCAGAATTGGAAGGCAGTATCCGCCACCCGCACGCCTGTTAGTATCCTCTGCCTGCCCCCTCAGTACCCCCTATTCGCGTCTCATTAGACTCGCAGAACCCCTGAAGCTCCGGGTATTCTCGATTAATTCGCGTGAGTCTACCCCGTACTCGTTCTACCCACTCCTCGAACGCAATGCGCCCATTCTCAATTCGTGCTCTAACTCGAAAGCAAGATCTAAGTTCATCCCGCAATAGTCATTCGCAAGAGACTATTATTTGAACTTTGCGCCAAAGCAAGGATTACTTCCTCGGACCAAATCGCCGAGGTAACAGCAACGCGCATCTCTCTTGTGCAAGTGCTCTCTCAACTAACCCCTCCTCCCCCACCCAATGTAAGCCTCCATCGTCGGCTTCGTATACGCTCAAGGTCATTCGAGTGACCCTCGATCAATATTGTTCGTTTGTTTGTACGGTGACCGTATCCGCCAAGTCTCCCCCTCCCCCTTTAGCCGTTGAGACTCGTGTACGTCTAATGTGTATATATATTGTTTTAAAACCCCTTTTAACCCTGTAAAATAATATTAGTGAAGGTATTTTTGTACCCGTTTTTCTATTGTCCCGGAACCTCCAAGATAGTCGACTACATAGAGTTAATTCGCACTCTGCTTGTATAATAAATCTCCCACGCATATAGCCGTCATCGACCTCAGCTGAGAAACGCAGAAAGGGTTAACTTGCCCCTATTCTACGACATATAGTAATATCTATTATATATTAAACTGGCGCCATGTAAATTGGGGTTAATCTTGGTCAATCAATTGATTGAAATTTGATCAATCTATTGGTTAAATTATTAATCTTAGTTCCAGTTCAGGAGTTTAAAAGGTGAGAAATAATAATTGCATACCTATTTGCGAAATTTATTTGTTCCCGTTTTCGTTCTCATTTTTTTGTGTGTATTGATTGTTCAGTGACCGTATTTAACTATTTATTTTATTCCCCCACGAAATTGAATGGTTATCCTTCAAGGCCTCATCTCGTGCTGTAAGTTGAAGATATAGTAGGAACAGTATTATTCTTCGTATTGCTGTGCTAGGAGTGCTGTAACTTTCGCCTCAATCTCAGTGAAGTCTCGACCGCAAAAGCTCTATCACGAGTGTTTAGCCCACCCCTTTTATTTTTCGTATTTTCGTTTGTTTAGCAAAACCATTCTTACCCCCGCTTGTGCGCAAAGGAATCTATAATTCCGCCATATTCATTGTCTTGCGTTAATTTAATTCTTGTTGTGCCCATCTTTTAAAACCAGCAGCATGTCACCGTTTGAAATTTTCACGGCCCAAGATGAGTCACTTGGACTCGAAAAGATCAACCTCCCCCCCCCCCCATTAATCGGAGACCACTTGCGATGTTATTCCGCCATGGACAACATCACTGGCTGTTCGAACATTCACGAATTTTTTACTCCTGAGCGCATTGGAGAAATATTCCCCAATGCTGCGAAGTCGTCCCAAGCCTCCTCCCCCGGATGACGAGGCGAGAAAGAGCCGCTGTTTCTGGCACCTCGCTGCTAAGTGATAAATCGACTCCGCCTCCGGATTAAGATGTCTGGAGCTTCTGACTCCTTTCTCCAAACTCCCACTTTCCCCTCAGAATCGAGCTTATAAATACTCGGGTTATAGTGTGTTCGATGAGTCCAGCACGCACCTCAAGGCCGTCCCCATCGCAGTCCCGTGATCGTTCATCAGACAGCAGACTTTATCCGTCGTGATTCCACCCTAGTCAATTGGTAGCTTATCTGATCGAAGAAAATCTCCATCAATTACCTTTGAGGAAAAGAAGTTTCCTCCTCCAGTGGAATTATGAGTAACACCACATTTGTCGTTGAACATCATCTTTGAAGATTGGTAATCTTCATATGAAGGTTGGTTCGGATCGTGCCCTACCTGCATCATTCGGGCCGTGCCCCACTTGCCTCATCGGATCGTGCCCCACTTGTCTCATCAAATCGTGCCCCATTTACCTCATCGGATCGTGCCCCACTTGTCTCATCAAATCGTGCCCCATTTACCTCATCGGATCGTTTCCCACTCGCCCCATAGCAAGAAGAACCTTCCTCGAAGTCTCCCACCCGTAAGAGTGAAATTCCCTCCATTATTAGTATTATCAAGTTCCCCTTTGCTCTGAGCCTAGTAACACTAATCCATCAATTCTATTTGAGAATCCTTCCTCATAATAATTATCAAGAGGCTATTTTAATTTAAATAATAAATTTTTGCATATTTTCATTCTTATTTTGATCTTTGTAAAAAAATTATATTTTTTTGTTTCATCTTTAGCTAACCTTGAACGATACTCTCGGCATATTCAAGTAAATCTCACCAAACAATTATGCACTCTGTCTGATTATTAAGGATTTGAAACCCAACGCCTCAAGTTTGACCTCCTAGTCGGTCGTTAATCTCCCTGCGAATAGTCCTTCAACGGTTCGCTTTGCAGTAGGTGATTAAGTCACCCCCAACATAATACAGGAGTAGTCTATGATATAGAGTGGTGTACCACGACAGACTCAGTGGCAAAGATCTGATAGCCTACGTCAAAGAAAGAAGAGAAATAGCAGAAAGTAGAGACAGAGAAGAAAGAGAAAAGGAACTGGAAGAAAGAGAGAAAATTCGCTCTCCCGAATTGGAAATGAGCAGAGCGAGGAACAACCGCTCTACATAAACTCCTCTAGTTCTAGACTAGACGCACCGCAGCCTATTACCATATAATTCCTCGTCTTTAAAGAAGGTGAAGACTTCGGGTCTTATCTCACCCACATTGAAAAGATCTTCGAGTTGAATCAGTGGGACATCGAGACGGACGGCGTAGCACAATTATTGCCCCAGTTAAGCTCCCAACTTAGAGACATTTTTATCTCATTCCCATCAGAGGCAACAATTAATTATTCATCGTTAAAAGACGAGTTACCCGCCGCTTACAACATGACTACAGATTTATACCGAGCTAAATTTTGGCACTGTCGCATTCAACCAAACCAGACCTTCCGACAGTTCGGCTACTCTCTACATGGTCATTTTAATTTGGGGATTGACTCGTCCAAGATGCCTCATGAATACAGCGCCTTGGTCGATTTCGTCCACAAGGACCAATTTCTTGCGTCGCTCCCTTCGAAAATCAGATCCATCGTGAAGGACCGGAGGTGTGGTACTCTCACGGAATGCATCAAGGAGGCAGATTTCTACGTGGCTAGCCACAACTGCTATCCGAAGGAAGGGAATAAATCAGAACCCCTATCTCCTAAATCCAAAACCAGCAAAAACAAACTTATTTCTAATGATGGAAATAAATTCATTAAGGTGACTGGGCCCGCCAAACACAAACCCTTTGCAATCAACCACCCTGCTTCGTCGTTCCCCAGGAGAACCATCATGTGCTATTCCTGTAGAGTTTCGTGTCACGTGAGGTCCAACTGCCCTCAAAAGTGTTGAAAGTACCCCTGAGCCCCTCCAATTTGAAACTATAACAGTGAATTGGTGCCGGATCTCCACCCTCGTCCGTGATACAGAGTATACGTGTATTGTTGTATCCAATAACATACTCCCCCCTCTGGCTCCGGACCATGATAAGTTTGCCCTAGTATATGATTACTTTCTACATTGTTCACTGCTACATTGAGTGCGCGTATTTTACTGGTTGAGTTGAAGTCATTGCAGCCCTCATCAAGTTTTGCTCTTACATAATAGGTCAGTCCCCCCCCCCCCCTCCCGGGTTTCTTCCGCTCTCGTGGCTCAACCCGTTACTACCCGTTCCAGGGCGAAGAAGGTCCTGAAAGCCCCTATACCTCTGGAACCCCCGTGCGCCCCCGAATTCTAGAGTGAGATGATCCATGACTTAGCCAAAAGCCAAAGGGAATGTGAGTCTCTTCGTGCCTTGTAGTCTAAAGCCCAGAACAAAACACACGAAACCGTCAGAGGGAATAAGGTGATTTGCTTCCTCATCAAGGATGACCTCTTCTATCGAATGTGCACCGAAGAAAACGACATCGAGTCTCGCACACTATGTATACCTTTCTCCTACGTCCATCCAATCCTGCAAACGGCTCACGATAGCCTATTTGCTGCTCACTTTAGTCACACGAAAACCGCACATAGGATCTTCAAATATTTTTATTGGGCTGGCGTGACCGACGAAATTCTGCGATATTGTCGTTCGTGTGACATTTACGAAAAGACGGCAATACAAGGACGAGTCAGATCTGCATCTTTGCAGAAAGGACGACTAATCTCTGAACCCTTCTCTCTAGTAGCCTTCGACCTAATCGGACCGATCCACCCACAGTCGAGCGAAGGCCATAGTTACGTTTTGACGCTGGTCGATTTTGCCACCCGCTTCCCTGAGGCTGTGCCTGTCAAGAAAATCGATAGCTTCTCCTGCGCCGAAGACCTTATTTCCATCTTTTCCCGTTTGGGCCCGACTAAAGAAATCCTCTCAGGTCGTGGTCATCAATTCACCTCTGAATTAATGGAGTACGTTAGTAAATTATTGATGATCAAGCCTCTGTTTACCACACCTTTTTACCCGAGTGGGAATAGAATGCGCGAAAGGCTAAATGGAAGCCTCAAGGCCATTCTCAGGAAGTTGTGTGTAGATCAGCCCACTGAATGGCACAGCTTCCTACCGGTAGCCCTCTTTGCCTACCGTGAAATCCCCCATCGTACATTAGGATTCCTCCTCTTTGAACTTTTATATGGTAGAAATGTCAGAGGTGTCCTGAGTATCCTAAAAGAACTCTATTCCAATCAGAAATTTGATTAAAATATTTAGACTTCTTACTCGTATCTACTGGATTTAAGAAAGGGGCTGGAAAAGTGCGCCGAAAATGCGTTTCAGAAAGCCGACATCAATTTTTACAAGTATACGATACACTATGATTGCACTTCCAGAGAAAGGAAATTTAACCCCAGAGAAGAAGTTTTGCTTCTCCCCCCCACGGACAACCAAAAATTGTTGAGCCAGTTCAAGGGCCCCTACCACATAGTCTAGAAGCGTGGCCGCGTCGATTACCTCATTGAAAGCCCCTCGGGAAGAAAGTTTTCCATATTAATATGCTCAAGCAGTACCACCAGTGAGCGAGCATCAACCATATAGTTGCAATCCACGAAGAATCCCCATGGAACCTGGCTACCCCCCTGGACCCCTTTGGCGTAATCCAAGTCGCCTGCGTGGAGCAAGCCAAGGAATACCCGTTGCATGTCTTGCCTGACTTTCATAATTCCTTGCTATCATCTCTTCAAAAGGATTAACTGCAAGCGCATTGGAGTCGTTTTGATGACGTCATCACCGATATCCTCCGTTGTGCTACCGACTTTCAGCACAATATCCAACTAAAGACCCTGGAACCCATCCGTTTCAAACCATAACCCCTGCCTATACACCTCCAGGAAGCATTCAAAAACGAAATGGATAAACTTCTAAGGTTGCAGATCATCGAACCTTCGTTCTCCAGCTATGGTTTCCCGGTTGTCATGGTGTAGAAGGCCGATGGTTTTTAACGAATTTGTATCGATTTTAGAAAGCTAAATTTGGTTACCGTATTCGATGCTGAACCAATCCCCAAATTTGCGACTATCTCCGCCCTTCTCTGCGAGCTATTAAAGAAGAAGGCCCCCGAACGCCTGAAGTGGATGCCATTTTCGACTCACAGCTTTAACCAACTCAAGGAGAAGTTGGCATCCGCTCCTATCCTATAGATCAGAACCTCAACCTTTTTTAGAAGGCCAAGTTCATCTCCGAGTTGGATTTATGCAAGGCCTATTATCAGATCCCCCTGAGGGAGGAAGTAAAGACATTCATTGCTTTCTCCACTAAGAAGGGCCTTATGCAGTTTCGACGGATCCCTTTTGGTCTGGTGGCGGTTTGCAGCAATTGTACCCGGATGATGATGAGGATTTTAGAAGGCTTACTTAGCGTCACCTTCTACTTTGATAATGTGTATGGGGCCACTAAAGATTGGGATCAACCCTTGACCACCCTTCAAGCCCTTCTGTATCGACCCCGGGCACACAATTTGACAATTGGCCCCGACACGGTGCCACTTCGCTTTTGGCACTATCGATTACCCTGGCTTCCATATCGGAAATAATCGATTAGCTCTCCCCCCCAGCAAGAAAAGATCCGGGCCATCGTGGACATGCCTTTGCCCACTAACAAAAAGCAGCTGTGATTCTTCATAGGCTCTGCATCATTCTATCGTTGCTTGACTCGCTTCATACCCAACTTTGCGACTATCTCCGCCCCCCTTTGCGAGCTATTAAAGAAGAAGGCCTCCGAACACCTCCAGTGGATGCCATCTTTGACTCACAGCTTTAACCAACTCAAGGAGAAGTTGGCATCCGCTACTATCCTCCGCCTCCCTAACTCGGACAACCTGTTTGGCATTCGCACCGACGCCAGTAATGACGGTATAGAATGTGTTCTCCTTCAGTATGAAAATAACAGCAAAAGTTTGCCCATCGCTTACGCAAGCAGAAAATTAATCGCGCGTGAGAAAAATTGTGCAGTTATTGAGAAAGAAGCCCTCGCTATCATTTGGAGAATCCGTAAAATTAGAATGTATTTAGTAGTCAAGGAACTTGTGGCGGAAAAGGAGAACAAGCCCCTATAATACCTACCTAACGTTAAAAATAAAAACGGTCGGTTGATGTGTTGGAGCTTGTCCCTCCAAGAATTCCAATTCCGCATTTTGTATTTAAAAGGCAACGATAACTGAATGGCTGATAGTTCAAGTAGGAACCTGTTAGATCCTTTTCCAAACTAATTCTGAGCCATTTCCTTTTTTTTTTTATCCATATATAAATGTTTCTTCATAATTTAAATTTGTATATTCAACCATATAATAAGGAAACGCTTATCTTTCTATATATATTATCTCCTTAATTTTTTTTTTTTAGGTTTTTATAATCGTAGGATAAATCCAGCCTAGGGCGCCAGTGAGTCCTACTTAATGGTATCATAAAAAAAATATCATTCAGCAACCATGCCGTAGCATTATATAACCATGTGTATATGTATGTTGTTCCCCCCACCCCCACTAACCCCACTATTTTGTACTTCAGCTCCATTTGGAAAATTGGTCCTAGGTATTCTCAACTTTATCCGCTATTATTATGAGACTTTAAGTTATATCTCCCCCCCTTAATCATTTTCCGATGTCACTTTTTTCCCTCAAGTTACATCTGGGGATGGAGGAAAGTCAGAGATGAGAGATGAGAGAGAGAGAGAGAGAGAGAGAGGGAGAGAGAGAGAGAGAAAGATGGCCCCTGCCGCGCCTTCAATGGGAAGAGAGACAATAAATACATGGCAGATCCTTTTTGTCTGCGCTTATGGAAGTGCAAAATCACGAGACGCCGCTCTGGCCTGAAAGCCCGCCATCGCAGAAAGACGCGACAAGTTTGAGAGTACAAAAGGTCCCATCGGTAGTCGGACAAGGTTTCGCCTCGCCGAATTAGGAACCTTCTCGCGATCGTTCTAATAGGGTAGGACTACTCTCGCCCGCCGATGCTTCGGACCCTGGAACCCTTCCCCTTCGGACGGAGTGAGTAAAACCCCATTCGACCCCACCATAAATCCTCCGGTGCCAGAGTTGGAAGGCAGTAACAGCCGCCCGCACCCCGTCAGTACTCGCTATTCGCGTTCCGTTGGTCTCGGAGAACCCCTCAAGCTCCGGGTATTCTCGATTAATTCGCGTGAGTCTACCCCGTACTCGTTCTACCCGCTTCTCGAACGCAACGCGCCCAGTCTCAATTCGTGTTCTAACTCGAAAGCAAGATCTAAGTTGATCCCGTAATAATCATTCTCAAGAGACTATTATTTGAACTTTGCGCGAAAGCAAGGATTACTTGCTCGGACCAAATCTTCGAGGCATCAAGAACGCGCAACTCCTCTGTGCAAGTGCTTTCTCAACTACCCCCTCCACCCCAGTGTAAGCCAGTGTAAGCCTCTATCGTCGGCTTCGTATACGCTCAAGGTCATTCGAGCAACCCACGGTCAATATTGTTCGTTTGTTTGTACGGCGACCGTCCCCGCCAAGTCCCTCACCCCTTTTAGCCGCTGAGACTCGTTTACGTCTAATGTGTATATAGCTTGTTTTAAAACCCCTTTTAACTTTGTAAAATAATATTAATTTTCATATTAGTAAAGTTATTTTTGTTCCCGCTTTTCTATTGTTCCAGAACCTCCAAGATTGTCGATTATTTTGCCAACCTACATTGTTAATTCGCACTCTGCTTGTAGTATAAATCTCCCACGCACATAGCCGTCGTCGACCTCGGCTGAAAAACGCAGAAAGGGTTAACTTGACCCTATTCTACGACACTCTTCCTTTGTTTAATACCGGCATTTACTGAACTTCCTTTGCGGCGAATCATCTACAAAACCCCATATTCCGGGTCCCATTTATTTCCACTCATATCTAGATCTACTACATGATTTTACATCTTGTAATATAATCATATTGAGATTAGTGGCAATGGCAGTTTCTATTAATTCTAGACTGGTGTCATAGGAAAATAGTGAAATTAAAGAATGTCTACGCTAATGTATCCTATGATATAAAACTTTAAAAAAATATTAATACTGTTGAGACCGGGGACGTTATAATTGTTATCGTCGGCTTTTGGAACGAAATGTGAGTAGAGCTAAAAAAAAATATGGATGGTGTTTAAACGTGAATCTAAGAGATTATTATAATACGCAATCAATTGCAAATAAATTAGGGAGTGAGTCGTTCCACTTTAACGATTATGATGATCTGCTTAGTGAAGCCTTGCCACGTATAGTTAGGGCATTAAATGAGAAAGGTTTGCAAATATTTCACCGTTGAAGACATGGCAAATTTACTTACCATTCCGGACGTAATTAATTTTTATAAGGGCAGATTTATTTCGGGAATTAAGTTAAGCGAAAACGAAATTAGCCGCTCTATAAATAAAATGAAAATCAATAAACTCCGAAACCACATAAAATCAACCCAATTCATCTTAAGGCATTAGAAACTGAATTAAGAAAACACTTTTGTACCAATTTCAATAGATCAATTAATGGAGATATAGTTTCAAGAGAGTTTAATCAGTCTAATGTGACCCAATTCTCAACAAGGGGATTAAAACTAATCCCTACAATTATCTGCCCATTTCACTAACTTCCATTGTAGGAAAAATCCTCGAACATTTAAAGTATCCAAACTTTTATATTCTCAAAAAGTACTTAATACTGTACCTTTTTAAAGACTTTTGATAAAGTGTTCACACAAGCCTTTCCGTAGTTGATAGACAAGCGCTCTGTGAATGCGTAATCTCTCAAAGAGCGCTATACAATCATTCCCTATTTAATATAGATTAAATTCATTTTGACCAATGTCATTACAGCCAAGGTCGTTTTGAGCGATCTATTCTAAAATACATTTTATTTTAGCAGTTTGTGATCATTTGGAGCGAAACGAAATATTTGTTGAATGAAGTTTCTCTTATCTCGGCTAACATTTATTCACAGAGTGGTCGTGGTCGTGATATTTAATTTACATTTTAATATAATCAATCGTGGAAGTTTTTTAATGAACCATAGCCAGAAATAAGTAATATATAATAGATATATCGTACCCTAGCCTAACCCTGACCTGTTATTTTGTTTTAATAAATAAATCTTCCTGTCAAATTTATATACCTTCTTCTTTTGTTAAAATTATTTTTCTCATCTGAAACTTAAATTTGGTTTTCAATTTCGCTTATAATATTCGGAATTTTTTTTGAATCTCTCTTTCGCGGTTAATGTTTGGCCCAAAGCGAACTTTGCTCGATTTGTATTGCTTAATCTATCCTGACCATAACTCAGTTCGCGCAAATGTCTTCTCAAGGTACATATACCATTGAGCCGCGGTTAATTGGTCATTTATTTATTCCAAAATCTTCTAACTACACCATCATCATAAGCAGCAGTATCATATGATAAGCCTATCCCCTCATTGCAACGTAAAGGCATCTCCAATAAGTTTCCCTTAACACGATCTAGCGCTTCATTATGCTACGTTTCTCCAACCATAGAGCCCCTTTTATCCCCCTACTTTCCATAAGTAATCCTCAGACTCTCTTGATGTATATATTCAGTTTAAAATTTATTTATTCCTTTGTATCTTCGGGTACTATTCCCTGTCTACTTACCTTAAAACTTTTATTCATTTTACATTATGCACCACTCGTGTTTAGGTTGGCATTCCTATGCCTCTGCTATGTTCCCTGCGGGCTAATCCTTACGTGTATAAATGTTTCTCTGAGTTGTCATCAGTTTCTGCTTGCTTTTTTATTCATTCTCCAATTATACTTTACACAAGTTAAGACTAGAAAGATGGATTGATTACATGCTTTACGTTTTATGCAAAGGGGTGTTTCTTTTGAAGATGTAGCCCAAAATTTGTATCAGTGTTCACCCTAATTATAGTCTAGATCTCATTTTTAATGCTCCATTAAGAGTCACAAATTGTCTTAAAATTACATATCTTTGTTCTAAATCTAAAATTTATCATCACTTCTAAGTGTTGTCCTCTGCCAAACTATTGATCACTATTTCCGTCTTGAAAAGTTCCTTTCGTTCCCACTTGAAGACGTTTGAAGACGGGCGTCCGATTCGGAGACGATAGAAATCGACAGAATGACCAATTGAGACTCATTTCTCATAATTGAATATTGTAGACTTGAAAAATAAAATGCATTATCATCGGAAAGCGAAGATGAGTTAAATATATTCCATTCATTCATATTTTAATTTGTTTTGACCAGATTTTGTTGTTTACAGTGCCCATCTGGCCATTGTCTTCAGTAGCATAACTGGTCGCAATTAAAATGTCAGCCTAGTACTAGGCTACTCTAAAATTCACGAAAGCCAAACCAAACAAAGAAAAACAAACAAACCAAGGAAGAAAAAAGTAAAGAATGAGAAATAGAACAAAGGCGAGCGTCGGGAGAGAGGCGCAGGATAATGCTACCAATACCAAAGAGAGTCAAATGGAATGGAAGAAGGCAGCATCCTCCAAAATGTCAAATAGTCCACAAGTCTTTGTGAATGTAATCGTCCTAAGTACAAGGGACAAGCGCTAGCGATCCTACTCCTCCCGGTACCTGGACAGGTAAAGTGTGCGAAAATCACCCACACTGCGAAATTCAACAAGAAAGCGCCAACAGTCTTGGGGACAACGGAGTTGTCGCAGTAAGGTGCGGGCGAGCGCTCCATCAAATGGCGGTGTGTCCCACGTGTGTCCGACTCGGAGATGATAGAAAGCGACAGAATGACCAATTGAGATTCATTTCTTATAAATTAATTAGCTGAACATAATTGCTGAATACACATTATATAGACAATTTACTCCACTTTATCTGATTGTTTAGATTAAAACCTTCGATTGCGAAAATGTGAAGTGTATCATGAACAATAGCGATTCTAAGTGGACAAATTATCCGATCGGCTAATTGTCCCAAAGACGTGGAAACATGATTTTACTTTTAGCTAAGAGCATTATTATAAATACCTAGTTATTGTTATTATTTTTTTATTCAAGAATGTATTCATAAGAAATCGGAACATATGCATAAGAAATATTTTAAAAAATCAGTGGGCAAAGAAATGGTGAAATCGAAAGAAGTGAAGTTGTGTAAATAGCATATAACCTGATTGTCCAAAAATGAGAATACCTTGGATTCTTTTGATAGGTTTTGTGTACACAAAAGCCCAACTAAAAACAAAGTGAATATATGTAACTACTCTATCATTAAAGTTTTTAGCCTGTTTTTTCCTTAGTCTCTACTTTATTTTTCGTTATCTGCTAAATCATGAAGAAATAACACTACGTCATTTCCTGCTCTTTGAGGAAATTTAACTGTAAATTTATGCGACTAAATCGGAATTGTGGGACACTATTTCCTCTGAAGGAAATAACTAATAGACTTGATCCAAGGAACAATAAGAAAGGTGAGTGAAAAATTTTTTATATTCACAATAATATTGTTTTAAATTAAGTGAGATTGACTTAATCTCATAAACCAGAAATAATTGGATTCAGAGAAAATCAGAAATTTGATCTAAGCTAAAATGGTTGGCAAAATAATTAATCGGAGTCTTTGAAATATAAAATAAAATGAATTATTTTGCAATTTCACTTGTGTTGAATCACGGTAGGAAGAAACAAGTATTATTAACTTAATTTTTTGTAACTATATTAGTTTCTTTTGCATTTCTTTATTATTATTTTATGTAGGATCATTATTATTTGAACATTTAGTATTTTTGACCCATTCATTAAACTAATGTCGGTTTGTTTCTGGGTAATTGTTATCTGGGCTCGGTCCCCAAAATTGAGAGAAACTATGTTTGCTTGTATCGGCCTAATGAATCTACCTTTCTCACTATATTGATAGATGAAGTAAAACATGTTAATTGGATAAGCGGTGTGAACTTTTGGGGTGAAAGAGAGGGAGAGAGTGTTTAACTGCGCCAAATTAGTAATAAATATGTATATGGGTATATTTGAAATAGGGACCAATGTAACTCTACTGATTGTTCCTTGTAGTTGTTTATCGTGTTTTGTCTATATTTACACTAAGAATGTGGAATTATCTGCTTTTTTCCGATATGCTCATTTCCCTCTCTTGGGTCTGACTAAAGACCTACCTTTTCTCTCTAGTTTGTCCTTAAGCGAATTACACGCTCTCTATGAAGGGCAATGGCCTTAAAGCCCCTCATTCAAAACTTTCATTATTATTTATTAAAGAGTTTCATTCAAGAAATAGAGGAAAGGAGACAGCATATATGTATAGGCGAAAAAGAAGGGAGGGAAGGAGTCTTGAATACAAGAAGATTTTTATGTTTTGAGACTCGAGAAAGCTAATACTAAAGAGGAGAAGAACATCAATCCTAGATTGGAGGAATACTAAACAGACACATTCAAGACTGTTTCTTGATACATAATTACTTGATACATAATTAGTTATAGAAGGATATATCAATAAAGAAAACACTTTGTTGACTGCAATGGCGAAAATTTGGCTGATACACTTTTGGAAAGGTAAAAACCTGTTGTTCTTTAGCTTATTATCTCCTACACACCAGCTCAAAAATCAATCAATATTTATATTGATTAGAAAAAATCCTACAGGAAAGATGGAAAGCGAAATCCAAGTACTTTCGAATTTTATTCAGTTCATTCTCAAGGAATATTGGAATAAACTGCTGAAAGTTCGAAAGTACTTGGAATCCCCTTTTCATCTTCCCTATGTGTTTTGCAATTATTGCTCCATTCCCGAGCTACTTTGTTAGTTTCTCATATCCATTTACGTTGAAGTTTGAGAATTGAGAAAATTAGATATATCTTATGCGTCCTGGTAGATTACCTTCTTTCCACTTTAGAAGATGGTCACAATTTGTTGTTGGAAGCATCAATCACCCTATCTTCTTTACAAAGCCCATCTCGGATGATTTGGGCGTTGCCGAAAAGTGGAATTTTGCTCGAGTATGATTTCACCACGGGCTAAAATCACACTTAGTGACTGATAGGAAATCGAGTTGGTGGACGGATAGAGTTTTAATGATGAACATCATCTTTTCTATTTACTTACGCTCATTGCTTGTCTATTATTTTTTACCTACCTAGTAAACTTGTTCCATATAAATAAGGATAACGTTGATTTAATTATTATTATTATTCATTTATAGTTACCTAGTAATAGCAAGAAATCAACTGAATTTCAGAATTCGGCTCATTTGAATTTTTTCCATATACTATACATGGCAAAGGAATTCCACATCAGTTATGACCATGATAATAATAATAACAACAACCAGAAGATGAGCGTTTAAAAACATCTTCAAGTATTGCTTAATGTCTCGTCCTGTAAGGAAGTCATAAACTCTTTTCAAAACATACTCATATTTCTCTTCCCTACAGAAAAATAGAGGAAACTAAAAGACAATTTTTAGTGGTCAGACAGCGTTGTACCCGTTTTAAAAAAACTATTATATCATTTAAAATATTCAATTTACTTAAAATCATTTCCATATTTTTAGTTATTACTCTTCTTGTTTTTTAAATAAAATAACACTAATATTAAGATGCCGCTGGCTTTTAAATTGGCATTTAAATTTCTCATTGGAAACTCGCCTTAAAAATGAAATATCTTTCATAAATTACACTGCTTTCGATTAGGGCGAGGTGTGGTTAGTCGCTAGATGAAGTTCCATTTCGGGGTGCCATCATGAAGGCTGCCATACGCTGAAGATATCCGCGGTTCGGACTCCACGTTAATCAGCATTCCCAAGAGAGGATTAAAAAGACTCAAAACGTATGCGGATCGGTGGTAGAAACTCCTACTAAATTATACCATATGTGGTAAATGCGATATTTCTGAAACTGATGCAAATGAACCGGTAATTTTCTTGTTACCAAGCTAACTTGGTTAAATTAAACTAGATTAATCAAAATAAAGTTAGGGTAAGAATTTTTGTTACTATGTAAAATTACAGGTTAATTCGATTATTTTAGTTATGTTTATCATTTTTACCAAAGAAGATAAGTAAAAGCTTGGTATCTATAAATTCAAATGATTTGATAAAAATAATTACCACCCTTACAAAATATGCTAGCAATTATGCATAATTATCGATAATCATTTAGACTCTTTAATTGATTCAATTTACTCATACCTCAACATTTGTACGACACTAACGTGTATAAACATCTGCGCATACAAGGTTATACTCTTAGGCAACCTTACTTCTCTCGGATAACTTGGATGTATGGATGCAGGGCAAGCAGAGTAAGCCGAAACTTTGCACATAGATAATGCCATCATTTCCACGCAATTGATGTATTCGCAGGTGTGCCTTTTACAGTATGCGTGTGGAACAGATGGAGCGCCAGCTGGCTTCACTCACCGGCTTGGTTCAGAAAGCGCTAAGCACGGGAGTGCCACCTCCCCCCCGAGTTGACACCGTGCCACCCACTCCGACGTTGCTCAATAACCCGGAAACCCCACTCTCGTCCCCTCGACCCACTACTGGGACCCAGCCGGCCGAATTTCTTCAAGTGCCAAATTCATCTTCGTCAAAACCCGCAGGTGAGGAATCAGAAGGAAATGATTCATTCTCCTTTAATTAAATGGAATTGGGAATGTAGATGGGGAAAGATGTCTTTCCATTCTGGAATATACTTGCAAGTGAGAAAGTAGATAGGAAAAGATGTCTTTCCATCCTGGAATATACTTGCAAGTGAGAAAGTAGATGGGGAAAGATGTCTTTCCCTCCTGGAATATACTTGAAAGTGAGAAAGTAGATGGGGAAAGATGTCTTTCCATCCTGGAATATATTTATGGTTATTAATTACCACATTTTGGTATTCTCTCGTGTTCTGACTATTTTTCTTACTATAATAAATTGGGTCCTAACTTCTCTCTCATCCATATCCTTTTAAGTACTTCAAGTTTCCCATACTCATGTTCTTTATTCAAATTTGATCACTTATTACTTTTCTTCTCCTTTTTTTCTCTATTTTATTTCTCTCCCTATCTCTGTTTATTTCCATTAGTTTACCATTCACCATATTTTATTGTCCCTGAAATTAGATTGCCTCAAATTTACCACTGTGCAAAAACTGGCTAATTTAATGGTAATAGAGAAATATCATCTTCCAGACAATTTAGAAGAACAGGAGGAATATTCGGTGAATTGGAACTAAACTCTCCTTGAACTAGTGTTATTTGATTAAAATAGCTTTGTAAGATTCTTTCAAGTTCATTCACAAAACCCAGACTTCTTTTTGCCATAGCAGGTAGCCAAATGATAGTTCTTGTTCAGCTTACCTTTCATCCAACATCGCCCAGTGTGGAATTTAGACTATACTTACCATCACGAAAGCTGTTTTTCTTTTTAATACTTTTAAAGAGGAATCGCTCTTCGCTTATTTCTAAAACGAAACTAATTTTTGTATTCATAAAAAATAGTAGTTTATTCTTTCTCCTGCTATTATTTTTTGTTTGTTTATGAATTAGATGATATAAGGCTGTGATACAAGATATCCTTTATTATTCTCATTCAGTTCATGTGGAATAAACTTAATCATCTATTTCAAATGTTCAGATGTTCTGAGGTCTGTTGAAAGATTATTGTTGTTTTAGGACTTTGTAAAATCAATTAATCATAAAAGGCATCGAACCCCGAAATTCGACATTTTACGTGGCAATCTAATATTACTAGTTTATAATTAATCTCCTTATTTTTCGGAGGTTACTGACAATGTGAATCCTTCTCACATCTCAGTTCCTAAAAGGGAGCTTTCACAGTTTCACAGTAGGTCTTCTAACCCTCCTGCCCTAAAAGGATCCCCAACATGCTATTTTCGTCTACTCCAAGCCTTAAAGGAGGGATCTTGAGTTTTGAGGGCAGAATTTTTCAATGTTGGGAGGAAGATGGTCTTCTAGCCTTGTAAAAAATGATTTATTAATATTACGTTACTAATAATACGTCCATGGAAAGATAAAATATAATACAATACTAATGAATAAATGTAGCAGATAAAATTAAACATTATAGGAAAATAAAAAAGGCGACGTCAAATTAAGGCAGAGATATAATGAGCTAACTCGGGATATCAAAAAGTTAATCAGGGTAGCAAAGAGAAATTATAAAAATAAAGTTACAAATGAAGCAAAGGAAGATCACACGGATTCTATTCAATTATTCAGTAATGAAATTAAAAATAAAATAGGCCTAATCAACACTACAGATGGAGTTAGTGATTGATAAGGGATCTCGATCTTCAAGGGTAATAAGGAAGAGAAATTATATTTTATTTTTATTAGAAAGGACCTACTCCCAAAAGAAATAGAATTAAATTTAGTAAAGCAACGGGCTCTGATGCGATTTTTCCTAGCATTATACCGGAATGCAAAGATGTGTTAAGTGAGCCCCTAGCATGCCTATTTAGAAAATCGTTAGAAACTAGCATTGTAACAATGGGCATGGAACAAAACTAACGTGAAACTTATATTTAAGAAGGGGGATAAAACAATTATGCTTAATTACCAACCAGTGAGTTTGACATCGGTGGTGGGTAAAATGCTGGAATCTAATAGCAAAATCTATTAGAGATCACTTAGACAAAAATAAAATGAATAAGGAATCCCAACACGGCATTACTAGGGGTAAATCGTGTTTGAGTAATTTACTGTCGATAGAGATCAGAATTACGATATTGTTTATTTGGATCGATGGAAGTATTTTTGGGTGGAATCAGTTGTGGCTTAGTGACAGACAGCAAAGAGTTAGTATAGATGGGGTTAAATCTGAGTATGGAAATGTTACCAGTGCTCAGGGGTCAGTGTTGGGGGCGTTGTTGTTCTTGATTTATATTAATGATCTTAACTTAGGTATGTATAAGTAGCGACCTGAGGAAGTCTTCAGATGATACCAAGTTAGGTAGGATTATGAGGTCTGACTTTGATGATAAGAAATTACAAAATCAATTGACCATATTATCCCAATAGGCAGAGAAATTTCAAATAAAATTTAACATGAGCGTGTGTAGTGTACTTAGTATATATAGGTATAATCTAGCGAATAATTTTAAACTTAATGGAAGAGATTAAGGAAGGTCAGAATGGGAAACAGACTTTGGTATCGTAAAAGTTCAGACCTACGGCCTCAAAATCCGTGCATATGGGCTAGGAAATAGGGCTAATTGGATATTGGGTTGTATTGGGAGGAGTGTAAGCAATAGGAGTGCTGATGTTATTCTGAAAATATACCTGGCATAGTTAGGCCTCACTTTGACTATGAAGTGCAATTTTGTTCAACAAATTTTAGGATGAACATTTGTTTTCTTGTGTTTGGGCAAAGAAGACTAAGATGATTTATAGGTTTCGGAGCTTACCTTATGGTGAAATGCTTAGGGCAATAAATCTACATAAGTTAGAAGGGGAAGAGTTTGAGGAGACTTGATTGAAGTCTTCAAGTGCGTTAAAGGTTAAAATAAGCTAGGCATAGGTGATGTTTTTATTGTTAGCAAACAGGATAGGACAATATCCATGGGTTTAAGCGGGCCATTTTATGTTTAGGAAAGAGCGGTAGAAATTGGTTCACAAATCGAGGGCTAGATGAATGGAATAGGTTCACTAGTCATGTGATAGAAGCCTTCTCCCTGTGGAGTTTTAAGAATAGATTAGATAGTTTTAGGTATGAGGATGGTAGGTGTGACTAAACCGGGTGATGAAAAGAGGAGCTGCCTCGTATCAGCTATTGATTAGACTTATGTAGACTCATTCCTTTCTTATGTTCTTATACGTTCTTATGTGGGATTGTTTCTGAATGTTCCTTTTGCCAGTCAGTCGCAGTTATAGCCTAGGAAACGCGGGAGTTGTAATCCTGGAAGACATAAATTGTATGCTTAGTTCCGTGTTTAGATGAAGGGTAAGCTGTAAAAGTAGGTCGTATAGCAGCTCAATGTATGGAAATATACTGCTCCAAATTTCTTTTCGCCAAGCTCCTATTTATGCATAATTAAAACACCTTAAGTACATCACAGAGCCTCCTCTAGCTTGAACCAGACTCTGTACCCAGTCTTCCTTGAAGGCCTCATGAGGTATACGATGAACACGACGCTGGGCCTCATTCACATGCAGTCAGAAACGTGATTCGTCTGACCAGATAACGCGTTTACAGTCCTGAACTAAGGGGTGTCGAGGAACCTGCGTTGACATCTTGCAGCAATTCCTGCCTTGAAACGAAGAGGTTTTTTCGCCACAAGCCTTGAAACCGTCCGCTGCCCCCGGTCCCGGTCCGTCATTATCGTTTCTGGCCACAATTTTGGTGTGAATTTCCTTAGACCAGGATTTCTGCCATTGCAGGTAGACCCGTATGACCGTACGCGTAGATATACCTGTTAATTCTGTTAAATCCTTCACAGCATGGCTTTTGGTGCGCCTAAATGTAGCAACTCCATTTTGCCACTAAGTAACATTTGCGTCGTGCTCCATTTTACGCACAGCATAGGAGACAGGCACTGCACCGCACCAATTGCGAAATCGATGAATCCCACCACACACTTCTCACGTAGTAACCTCTCGATCCTCTTCACTTAATTCTAACTACAGTACCCTGCAGTTTTAATTATTTTAAATATGCCAGGTGACTGGTTTTTTGTCCGGTGAGCTTAATTTATACTACATTTTTTAAAGGCTTATATTAAAATTGCTTCATATTTTCTAAGATCTTCTAATGAACATGATACCCAGGATTGGAATTTGGGTGTCCGGGTATTTTCTTTTTGTCTTTTATCTTCTCTGTAAAAAAAGATGTAAGATCTTATTTTGGAAATCATCTCTTTTTATCAAATTTTCTGTGGCTGTTTCAAATGCAACCTCCTGATCATAAGTGTATAATTTTCATAATATTTTAACTATTAAATCATGGTCATATTGCTTTAAATCAATAATTTTACCCCGCGCAATTTAGATTTGCTTGCATAATTTTGTGAACTTTTTTGTGTCCTTGATTTTTTTTTAGTCAACCAGGCAATGGCTTCGCCAATCCCCTATACAAGAGGGAAGCTTGCTCTCACCACTAAGATTAAAATTTATAATCTAAAAAAAAGCAGCCATGGTTATATTTTTATAAATTTTCTGAATTTCACCAATTATAATCATTTTACAAAAGAAACTCTAAAGAAAATTTCCCCCCTTTCAAAATATCACGTTGCTAAAATATAGAGTTATAGAAGATATATAAAATAATTTTTCTGAACTTCACCATTTGGGTTTTAAAAAATTCATCAAATTTCGATACTTATATTTATTTCTGAACTTCACCATTTTGTTTTTTGATATTATAAAAGAATTATTAGAAATAACTTTGATAAAAAAAAATAAGTCCTAACCAAACTAAGATGAAATTATTATTCAAGTACTCCAAAAAATCCCCTTCTCAAATTACAGCGTTAGTGATTATGGCCTTTAGGCTCATGTCAAGTATAGTGATGTCAATAACTTGGTTTCGCCTATTCCTGACCTCTGCAAAAATTTCTTTACTAGCCTTTTGATATTCGGAGAATTGTAACATTCTGCAGTGTATGGAGTGTACGTATGTAAAATAACTAAATACTAGACACTTAATTACCCCTATAATATTGCTGCATACCAACCTGAACTTGTATTTACAAGTGTTTGGCAGCAATTCCTACAACAGCGCTGATAATTAGCGTACATTATTACCGTAATATTTAACTCATTCGATAAATGATTTATGGAAGCAAATTTTCTTATATTCGAAATTATTCGTGGTCTAATTCCAAACCAGCATTTAAGCCGATTTGAGGGATTAATAATAGGAATTTAAAATGATTAGGCAATACATAGATTTATTCCGTTAAACACTGTTGGAATATTATATTAAATAAAATGGCAATTAAAAAGGAAGTTCGGAAATTATAATACATTATTAATGTAAGGGAGATATGTTCATTAGGGTGGAACTAAAGGAAGGGGGGTGCAAAAATATTGGAAATTTATTTTCCCACCATGATATTTTGATAGACCCAACATCAAAAACTATTTTGTTAAAATTTCCTAAATCTAAATTAATATTTTCAGGTTTCTCAACGCAATTGAAAGTTTGAAAAAAAAAAGCTAAAATGTCGGAAAATTCTATCTTCTTGTTTTCAAACTTCAAGTTGTTACATCAACATTTATGTCCTATACGGGGTATATTATTTCGATAAAACCGTTAAAAAATATATTTCCATAAAACTTTACAATAAATACTTTTAATTACTTTATTAACTACTCAATAAGTTTTCCTTCCTTTTCTTCCCTTTGTTTCCATGCAACCTGTAGATTTTTATCATCACTCTGAAATAGAAGAAATTGAACAATTAACAGTCGAATATTTAAATTTTCACTATTATTCAATATCCATTTATTCAATTCAGTTAGATTTTTGTAGTTTTATTACCTTTCATTACAAAGTCCTTTTTGGTATTAAATGAGGGTATTTTCCTCCTTGACTCAATTCTACTCCCTATATAGCCGTCCCGTTTGTCTTCGCCACAAAGTGCTAGTGACGCTTCTGTGACCAGTTTATCTCTCAACCGTTTGTGTATGAGAAGGAAACTTCGGAATATCCAATTTAGGTTGTTGACGGGTAAATTCTTCAAGTTGATCATCAGAGAGCGTCCTCGTCAGCGGAAGTTCGGTCACAACGGTCTGCTGCCAATTAATTAGGTAGATGTTTTCGTCAGTTTCAAAGTTTATGTCTTGGATCTTGAAAGTGCGTATTGATTTCCCTTTATAATCTTTTCGTGCTTTCATAATTCTTCTCCATGCGAGTTCCCGGGCATGATTTCTTTCATCTTGCAGCATACATAGAAGAATGTTTTCCGCATTTTTAAAATAGGCATTCTATTGAATCACTGTGGCAACTACTCGTATATCTTTAATCTCTTTGTTCATCCCTTGCAGCTATTGCGCTGTCTTAAACAGGTTGAGTGATCCATCTTGCGAATAAGAGTTAGTTTTTATTTCAAACCAGCATTGTGCAAACACCTTCATGACGAACAAGACAATGGATTTCAGCGTGTCAGAAGGGTCAGAAGTCAAAACATTTAATCGTGCATGCAACATTTTCCTAGACCTCTTACGAGCCATTTAAGCAGAACATTGACCTTGTGAGATAGATAGAAGGATATTAAACAGATACTTTTGATCGGAGCTCAGATTTCCTCTCTCAGCAGACTGCAAGTTAGTCTGAATTGGTTCGAATTCAACAGCACTTAGAGTCTCACATTTATCCAGTTGATTCCCTATAAGTCCCACAAATCCATGAGGACCGTTGTTTTCCCATCCAAATTGTTAATGAGGTGGCGCAATGGGAGCTCATTTGCATGGAGCTTTCAAATAAACCAATGCAGTGGTCTATTAAGTTTTCTTCTAACAATCTGATCACACCTCCTTTTGTTCCTGTATTTACTGCCATTCCATCGCACGCCACAGCAACAAGTTCATCAGTTGCGATGTTATTCGCTTCTAGATACGAGAATATTGCGTCGCATATAGATTTTACAGAACCTGTCTTCATTGTCAGGTATCCAAGGTATTCTGAACCAGGTACTTCAATCATAGAGATGTGCTCTTCCATTATCTTCTTCCTGTGATGAGCCTCCCCTCCCCCCCGTCATCTCCACAATAAATGTGCTATCTTTTCTTCCACCAAAAATAAATAGAATATAATGGTTTATCCGAATTAATTTCTTGTTGTAGCGTAGTAAGTTCTTTGACACGCTCTCTTCTAACTTTTGACCTGTCAACTACTACAGAAGTTTCTTTGCCTTCAATTGACAATAAGTCCTTAAGGATTTAACTTGTTATTAAAGCTGCAGCTCGATCAGACACACCAATGCAAATTCTGACAATTTTTTGTTTATTTCTTTTTGTTTTACGGAGGAAGGAAGCTCATAGTCGCTACCTTTGTAAGCAGATTCTGTTTCTGTGCTGGATGAAGGAAGAATCACCTTGATATTATCTGTCGAAGTAGGTGATGTAACACCTACATCACCTACACCACCACCAGCCAAACCATTACCAACCACAATACCTACACGACCACCACCTACACCACCATCACTTACACAACCAACATCTACCTACCAACACCTACATTGGTTAAGATTCGTTTTAATACAAATACGATTTCGTAATTTTCAAAGACATAAACGTTTCTAATTCTAAGATGATGCGCACCAGTGTTATTCTTTACTTATGGAAATTAATAATAACGTAGTTATTATTTTATCGAAAATATATTGTTATTCCGCTAAGTTCGAATTCTTCTGCGTCATTTTAGACCTAGCTCCTTCAACCTTTGCCTTGATTCAATCACCTAGACCTGGGCTTTTGAGATCTAGAGGCGATCTGCGTATGCGCCATTTGGCGATATCCAATCAATACCATGTTTATTTAGATCTGCAGGCGCTTTGCGCATGCGTCCTTTGTCAATGAACTAATAGCATTTCATGTTACATTCCAATTTATTTCGAACGATTTACGGCTGTATTTTCTTTTCTTAGTTTATATGTAATAATGGCGTGCAGCGGTTGTGGTAGATTGGGATTAAAGGATTCGAAAGGGTGAAACACCAAGGCAAATTAGGACAAGTGCTAGCCTTTTATTTATTCACTATTTTCTGTGCAAAGCTGTGATTCAAGCTAGAGGCCTAACGAGATTTATCAATCGACTTTTGCATTCAAATCTGAAGTTAGGCTTTCGAATTAGGAATATTATGAAAAATATGTTTAAGTTACGACGTGGGTTTGAGTGCAACCCACCTACAACACCTATCCCACCACCACCTGAACCACCACAATCTACACCGCCACCAGCTACACTACCTACACCTACAATACCACCATCTACAACCCTACCACCTACACCACCTAAACATACGTTACTACCTACACCTACATCACCGCCCAAACCACCACCTACACCTAAATCACCACCCAAACCACCACCTACACCTACACCACCACCACATACACAAAGTCACTTAAACCACTACCTCCCAAAACACCTGTACCAACACCACTACCACCGAACCAACACTACGCACACTACAGCCGGTGACACCGCCACCACCTACACCGCCACCAACTGCACCACCTACACCACTACCACCTATACCACCACGTACAAAAATACCACATACGCCACTGCCGCCCAAACCATCACCAACTACACACCTACACCAACACCACCTACACCACTACACCAACTCCACCACCACCTACATCACATACATCACCACCCAATGTTATCTCAGGAATTATTTTGTTTTGGCAATAAAATCATAAACATTCGGCAGATACTAACAAATTTGAGACCCTTAGGTTCTGTTACATTCTCTTTTGAATAATATATTTGCCAAAGTCCTCGCAAGGTTAGTCTCAGAAGTATTTGGCAATAACTTTATAACTATTAGGCCGATACTAACGAAATTTTAAATCCTTACCTTGTTTTACATTTTCTTTCGAATGATTTATGTGCCAAAGTCTTCTAAAGGTTAGCTGGAGAATTATTTGGCAATAACCTTATAGCTATTATGCCGATTTTAACGAAATTTGAAACACTTATGTTGTTTTATATTTTCTTTCTACTGATATAATTGCCAAAGTCCTCCCAAGGTTATCCTTGGAATTACGTGGTAATATCTTCATAAATATTCGGCCGATTTCAATAAAATTTGAACTATTATATTTTTTTATATTCTCTTTCGAATGATGTAATTTCTAAGGTCCTCCTAAGGTTAGTCCGTGAATTATTCAAAGTTTTGTAGGTCATAAGGTCATAAATCAGTCTAAGTGAGAGCACGCGACTTTTTGTCAGCAGAATTTGTTTTCAGGCGGGGTAAAAAGTCCTGAAGACTAAAAACAAGCATAATATAGGAAGCTCACGCTTTGGCTTAAAAGACACCATAATATATGCAATTCGAGTAAGAAATAAATATTATAATTTTACCAAAGGCGATTGATGAAAACAGGTCAAATTAAATTCAGTATAGGTGCCGAGTCAAAAAGGTATTGGAGTATGCAAATAGGATTAACGAAGTTAATCTTGCAGTGTTGCAAAAGAATTACATAGTTATTTTATATGTTAACAAACGAAAGCCAATTTTGAGTGTTATGTGCCCACATAAAACCGAAACAGGACAGTTTTTTTCCTACTCGAAATGCGGCGTTTATTCATGTTTCTCTTCTTTTTTTTGTATATTTCATCATATCTTAGTCGTCATTTTCTGGGCTTTAAATTTTCTATTATCATTGTTAATTTAATGTGCTTTATCGTTACTTGATGAATATTATTGAAGTTTTAAAAGAGCACATTCGCAACGTTATGTTTTGGGAGTTTATAAAAGGCAACGATATTATGTTAATGACAGAAAGTTTGCATAACTTATACAGTGAATGAAAAATTAGTGTGAGCCAGTACCAAATAGGCGTAAGGAATTTTCGCTCAGGAAACGATAGTCTCAAACCTGAACATAGTTCAGGATGCTCCCTGGAAATTGATCAAGATCTTGTACAAATAACAGTGAAGGATAATCCGATTGTAACTGTAGAACAGTTAGTTAACAAACTACATTCAACTCATGTACAATATCATTTAATGGACGATGGCAAGGTTTCACAACTGGGGTAATAAATTCCTAAAGACCTGTCAGAGGTACCTTTGCACAAAATAATCAACTAAAAAGTAATCAATTTTTAGTAGGATTTTTATAGGAGACGATATTTGGTTAGTACAATAATTTTAAAATTCCTAGATAATGGAGTAGTCCTGGGTTTTACAACCTAGTATTTAGGTCGTTACCTTGCCTAGATAGCTAACTCTAATATGTGTAAAATAGATTTGAAGATGGAAAAGAAAGTTACAATATGCTTTGTAATCCACTGAATTATTCTGCTTTAAATTTTAGGAAAACGCAATAACAGCGATGCTTATAAAAAGTAAATTTATTTATCACTAATAAAACAAGGACAAAAAAGGAATAATAATACTAAAACAAAGGTTATTGAGGAAAGTATATGTGAATATATAAGGTATATGAATGGTTATAAGAATAAATATGGAATGGATGTAAGAATGGATGCAATAAGGATATACTAATAGTTATGTATATAAATGGATATAAGTATGGATACAAAGGTGGATATAAGAATATATATTTAGTAATAGATATAAGGAATATTTATTTAGTAATGGATATAAGGAATCACGATAGTTTAGGGAACTGTCTCCATAAAGTTCTAACGCACTATGGATCTATGTTCCCGCATTTCTCGCCCCAAAGCCGTTACAAAGAGAGGTCATCTGTGTCCTTGGAATATTCAGATGCTATTGGCTAATATGTGACGTCTAAGCGAAGGAACAACCATTTTCCGCGTTTGAACATTCATTTTTGCACATTCGTTAGGCTTATAAGATTTATTAATGACATTGATTATTAGTGGATAGGTATAAAATTTAACAGTATTAACATATTTATAACTAACTTTCGTTTAAATGTACATTATATAGGCAGTTGACACACTTGGGAAAAACTAATATCCACGTTGAAACAAGATCCTCACACTCGGACGATTCTCTTGTCTTTTAGTAGGATGTAGATGGCATAATCCATTTTGAACTTCCTTACCCAAAGCAGACTATCACTACAGAAGTTTACTGTGCTTATTTGGGCTATTTACATGCATGATTTAAAGAAAAATGTTCTTTATTAATTAACATAAAAAGAGTGCTCTTTCAGCAAGACAACGCACGACCTCATATTGCTGAGATACTATACAAAAGCTTAACAATTTCGATTGGGGACTAATTAGCCATCGTCCAAATTCACCAGCTTTAGACCTGCTCGATTACTATCTTTTTTAAGATTTTGGTAAATCACCTGAGGAGAATGAAGATATCCACATGGCAAGAGGTCGAACAACTTAAAAGAACTTTTTAAAATCAAATAAATTGGCGTAAAGTATATTAGTTATTAAACTAATAAATAAATATTTATTTAATTATAAATAACTTCAAAGAGCTGTTTGATTTATAGCCATAAAATAGTGATAAAAAAATGTCGCATTACTTATGCGATGACCTTATAAATACCCCCAAAATTCAGAGTGGTTTACAAGTGTCGTAGGTAAATTTACTGCGGTATATTTATACAAAGATATTTTGTAACTCTTAGGGTTCAAATGAATACATCCTCAGGGCGTAAAATAATTAAGGCGCCTGCAACTAGCTACATCTCACACTGTTTGATTTTCTGTCCAGTATCTTTCGCAATTTTAATTAACTATCTTGGCTGTATATTTTTAGGGTAGTTATTTCTGTGGATAATACTAAGTTAGGGCATAAAGTGTTTGACAGAATCACCAGGGTAGCAATTCATCACGATTTAAATAGTCTATAATTGATTTAACACATGGCAGCTTCCGTTTAACGGAAACTAATGTAAAGTGATACACATTGGTTTGTATAGCATTCAATTCGAATATACTTTGGGAGATCAATATTTGACTAAGTAAAAGAGAATCGCGATCTTGAGGCACTTAGCTTGCAAGGAATAAAAAAAATTTCAAAACATTGTGCTCAGGTTGAAAAACGGGCAAACTGAACTAGGATTCATCCTGAGAAGTTTTGTATATAAGAGTAGAGATATAATAATTCCGTTATTTAAGTCGATCGTTTAACCTTAACCTTAGTATGTTGTTCACCTCCTTGTCTCCTTTTCACGTAGAGATCTACACCCTTGGCCCCAAAATAAAGCACCTAACATAGACTTTAATATTTAACATATTCAATAAATTTTTCAGAATTTATCATATTATTCATAAATATGTATCATAATAATATCTATTTTGCTAATATTTTTGAATATTTTGTTGATATGTATAAATTTATTAGTATTTTACTAAATGGTATGTTTTATAAAATTAGAATATAAGCGATATTTCTTTCAGCTTAAGTTTATAACTATTGTGTATTCAACAACGTTTTAAATAAGTTTTACTTAAACTAAGGAACATAAGAAGCACAGAGAGCCGAAATCTAAATTCTATTTATCCAAAGATTATCACAAGTATAAATTGCAAAAATAAGGAAATGTTCAAGATATTCTGTCCAAACCATTATAAAACGGTATCAGGAGATCAAGTGGTTTGTGTCAAGGATGAGAAGACATGTATCATCCGGGGTTTACTACAGAATCGCAAAACAAACTCGTCTAAACATGTTGGTGAGCTCAACGAATCTTCTAATTCAAATATATCACCCAGAACAGTTAGAAAGATCCCCCAAATTTAAAAAAATAGCCACGTAAACGATTATCTAAAGCAGGGGTCTCTAAAGTGGTCAATTAATGCTAAGGAGGGTCAATTGAAATTTGGGGTTGGGGTTAAAATAAGACATTCGTATAAGAATTTAAAATACCGATAGAATCAATTACTGACCAGCCTAAACTGTGTTAATTTTGAATTAAAATTCCAGAGAGTTTGCCTAAAACTGTTAAGATCTTAGACTTGTAGTGTTTGCGGAAGAAGGCGTCGGACTGGAAAACATGAAAAACCAAGCAGAGCACACGCCCTCTCTTTGTGGATCTCTACAAACCACTGTAGTACTGCCGGGAGTGCCTTCCTAGTTGTAACATGTGTTTTACCTGTGCTTCTGTGCGTATGTGTACGCACCCCACATATTATTGCATAACAGTATCCCCACACTGATATAGAATGCATCTAAACGTACGATATGACATTATTTAATTTATAAAATATATAAATAAGCACAAAAACACAGCCTCTATCCTCTGCAATATGTCCTTTTGAAAAACTTTGCGTCTATGTATATTTAAATTAGCAGAAAGTTAAAAAAAAAACACACTGCCATCTGATAACTTACGTCTTACCCTATTGAGAGTCTAAAATGCATTAACCTCAATTTTGATTTATTTTGAAATTGTAAGCGATCTCTCCTTTTAAAGATGCGGTCCCCATAGTATAAGAACCAGTGGATTATCATAATATTTATGGTAGAACATAACCGTTAATTAAGCAAATTTGCAAATTATAACGCCTTTCAACTGGCACCTATTCTAGAATTTTCTGTAATGAACGTGTTTCGTTCTCCTTCTGTTGTGTTTCGGTTTGCTGGCATGTTGAGACTTGAGAGTGAGGACAGCCACTGTATACTTAACGCTTTTAGTTCTCAGTCTGGTACTGCAAAATTATATCTGTGCATTTACTATTTAAATTTGCCCATTTCTAATGGGCACAATGGCGTCCACTAATGCTAAGAAAAAGTGCAGACAATATTCACAGGAGTATTTGCAATTTGGTTTAAAAAATGCCTAATTAAAAAATGCCTATGTGTTTTTTATAAGAAAAACTTTCAGTAATGATGCCATGAAACCTGCAAATAATGAAAGACCACCCTGAAAGGATTCATTCTGATAAGAACAACAAATATCTTGATTATTTTAAAATGCTGAGGGAGAAATTAAGAACTCAGCTAAATTTAAAGAATTTTTCTAAAGCGTCGGCCGGTGTTCATAATGAGGGAGGACTGAAGACATCATACACATTCTATTAATATAGCAAAGAAAGGAAGAACACATACTATTGGTGAATAAATCATAATACCAGCAATAAAAGATGTGGTTGAAAATGTTATGAAGAAAGACTCTCCTCCTGTCTTAAAATGTATACCATTAAGTGCAAATACAGTGCAACGACGCATTGACGAGATGGCCGATGATGTGGAGAGAACTTTAACCTCTGAGCTTCTTAATTGCAAATTAAATCAACTTTTGGAAGTTCAAATAATTCCATGGCCTATGTGAAGTATTATAGCCCAAGCCTGAAGTGCATTGTTGACGAATTTTCATTTGCTAAATAGCTTAACGGTGATGCAAAAGGTAAAACAATTTTATATGTTTGGAAGATTAGTTGAAGAAACACAATGTTCCCCTCGTGAATATTACTGCAGTGGCTACTGATGGTGCCCTAGCAATGTTTGGCCGTTATAGAGGGTTTGCCATCTTTCTGAAGGAAAAGGTTCTTAATGTACTTACTGTTCACTGTGTTTTACACAGAAACCATCTTGTAGCCAAGAAACTCAATGGTGAACTACATAATACCTTAAAAGTGTGAATTAGGTCAAAATAAAATCAAAGCTCATCCTCTCAATTCGCAACTGTTTGTAACGTCATTTGAAGAAAATTATGAAAGTTTTAACCAAATGCTTTTGCGCACTAAGGTAAGGTGGTTGTCAAGAGGTGATAGCTTGCAAAGACCTGTTGACTAATATGGCTCGACTGTAAGAGTTTCTTAAGAATGTGGACCCATAACTATGTAAAGAGTTAAAAAAGTGTAAGAACCATCTGTTCTATTTAGCCGACCTTTATTCAAAGTTTAATGAAGTACAGGAACGTTTGCACAGTAAAAATGTTACAATTATTCAAGCTCAAACAACTTTGATAAGCTTTCAAGTCAAAATAGACCTATTTATTTAAGGGAAGACTTTAAAGTACGTTTCGAGGACAAGGAAAAACAGCATGTACCCGACTAATTGTTACACCGTTTGATTTGAAAATAAAAACTTTGACACATACTTAGAAGATGAACTTGTTGAAATTTGTGTAGATCTCTAAGCTAAGTCATTGTTTAAAAGTAAAAGCCTCAGTGATTATTTGAGCAATGTAAATACTGCTACTATATACCCCAAGCTTAGAGGCACGGTTGAACCTTCTTTACTTGCATTCTCAAGTTCATACATGGTTGAAGCTGGTTTTAGCCACGCAAATGCAGTTTTTTCATAACACAGAAACAGGCTGAACCTGGAGGAACGTTGTGATTTACGGTTAAAACTCACCAATTTTATACCGAATATCAATAATCTTTCTGCTGCTCATCAAGCACATCCTTGTCATTAATGATGTCAACTACTTCAATAAAAAGGTATGTTTATGTATTTTTTATGTATTTAATATTAGTCGTCAAAAGACAACAAATAGCTTCTCCCTTTTTTATTACCCAATATAATATTTTATACGACATATTCATTTATCATACTGTATTTCCATGTATTTCGATACGTCTAAACACCTCTATGGATAAATTTCAACATTATGTTCATAATTTCGCTCATTTACCACGATCTCCACGATGACAGCAAACATTTTTTTCCCCCTCATATTTAATGGGAAATATTTACAAAGGAGGGGACACAGAACAACAGTTTTGTGGGTTTAGTATTCAGTTTTCCTTATTAATGTAAATCGAAATTGACACATTAACTTATTTTCTATTTATTTATGTTCAAGTGCATGAGTGGGGGTCGATGAGGAGTCAAGAATTCCATGAATGGTTCAATGGGCTAAAAGGTTTGGGGACCCCTGATCTAAAGTTATTTGAACATATGAAAATAATTATCAGGCATGCAAGAAAACGTTTGTATTTTTGTTTTTGTTTGACATGCAATTTATCTGGTTCCATTTATATATATCTTGGAAGAAAATTATTTAATAATTTAACGTTTTTATAACGATTTGAGAAAGATTTCAGCCCTTCTGTGGTTACCTTTAGAAGACGAAGAGGTGTAGAAGCATCACCCTTCTAGTGTGGGACCAACTCTGAAGCTTGGAGGTGGGTCTGTCATAGTATGGAGCTGCATGTCTTCATCAGAGCCATGTTACCACAGGTTTTATAGCCATCCTTCCAGAAAATGAATCCAGGAACACTAAGAAATCAAGTTATATTCCAGCTATGGAGTGACACCAGGGAGCTTAGAATCAAATACCCTGTAACAATTGTTAGCAGTGCTTGGAAAATCAATAATAAGTACCACAGGTAGAAATAAAACAGAATTGTATGAAAAATTGCAAGCTGAGTAGGAAAGATAGCGTCAAATATCTGTGAAACTTTGTAATATTCATGGCCGGTGGAATTGTCTGTAATTAAAACAAAGAGGGATCTAACTAAATATTATTATAGTTGAAAATAAATAAATATAATATATATAGTGAATTTATATTCCACAAATGTCAAATTACATTATGTTAATGATTCCTTTGGGTTCTTTATACCAAATTTTTTTTCTATATTTGTTTTAATTTTAATGCTACATTCGTGTATGACGAAACCACGATGTAACTCTTAATGGAATGAATAATGAGACAACTTAAACAAAACGAGTGATAATAGTTTTAATCCTGAACACTTTTAATTCTTACATAAACACATTTCGAATGGGAAACTTCCAGTGAGGTTTTATCCATAAACTAGACATACTTTACAGTTCCATTTTTTCCCTGTATCAATTATAATATGTAGAGTCAATCTAAATATAGGTGTGCATATAAAAGTGAACTGGCATATTTTCTAGTAGCAGCTGTATTCAGTATATTCTTATTTTGTCAATTATAATAATCTGGTACATGACATGGAGTAAGATTGAGGGCTTTAACATGTTCCATACAGATAGGAATAGGAAGAGAGGAGAAGGGGTTATTATTTATATTAAAGATAATCTCCAGTGTTGTGTAAACAGTACAATTAAATTAGATGATAACACAGAGTCATTATGGCTAAATGTAAAGGAAGGTAAAAACAAGCTTGTCATAGGATTATTATACAGACCATCAAATCTTAGTAAGGAAGCTTCAAATCTTCTGTGGCAGGAGATTGAACGGGCATGTATAAGTAAGCATGTGTGTATAATGGGCGATTTTAATTACAGAAATATAGACTGGGAAGCTCTTGTGGGTGATCAGGAGGCTGAGGAATTTTTTAATGTTGTCCAAGATAATTTTCTGAGGCAGATTATTAACGAACCCACTAGAGGTAATAATATACTGGATTTAGTTCTGACAAATAAGGAAGAAGTTATTAAGGATACTGAGATTGGAGGAAATTTGGGTAATAGTGACCATTGTGAAATTAGATTCAAGATGAAATGGAATGGTATTGATAGTAGCATGAACAATGTTAAAATTCCTGACTTTAGAAGAGCAAATTATAATGGGCTAAGGACTTACCTGGAGGCAGTTGTACAGAAACCAGGCAATGAAATCAATTCAGGAATAGATTCAATGATATCAGTTAATGGAGACAATAATCACCAGGAGGAAGAGATTACAATTGAAGAGGAGTATGAAAGAATAATTGAGCAATTAATTACAGGTCAGATGATTAACATTCCTTATAAGGAGATTAGGACTAAAAATAATGACCCAAAATGGATGACAGATAAAATTAAGCATTATATTGGCATTAAAAAGGGCATTTATAGGAAAATAAAAAATGGAGAGGATCACTTAAGGCAGAGATATAATGAACTAGCAAGAGATGTTAAAAAGTTAGTTAGAGTAGCAAGGAGAAATTATGAAATTAAAGTGGCAAATAGGGCAAAGGAAGATCCTAAAAGTTTTTATCAATTATACAAAACTAAGGTTAGAGATAAAATAGGCCCACTTATAGATTCCAATGGAGAATTAGTGAGTGATAGGGACTCAATGGCTAGGATTGCTAAATGACTTTTTTCTCTCAGTATTTACACAGGAGGATACTCTAAATATACCTGAGGTGTCAATGATCTTTCGGGGTAATGATGAAGAGAAATTAAAGGATATCTTGATCACAAAGGAGATAGTGACAAAAGGAAATTGATAAAATCAAAAGTAGTAAAGCACCCGGTCCTGATGAGGTCTTTCCTAGAATTTTAAAAGAATGTAAGGATGTGTTAAGTGAGCCCCTAGCATGCATCTTTAGAAAATCATTGGAGAGTGGCATTGTGCCAGTGGCATGGAAGAAAGCCAATGTTATACCTATATTTAAGAAAGGGGATAAAACAAATATGTCTAATTACAGACCAGTAAGTTTGACATCAGTGGTAGGGAAAATGATGGAATCTATTATAGCAAGGAATATTAGGGATCACTTGGATAAGCATAAGTTGATAAAAGAATCACAGCATGGCTTTAGTAAGGGTAAATCCTGCCTGACTAATTTGCTGTCTTTTTATAGTAAGGTGTATGAAGCAGCAGATAAGGATGAAAACTATGATATTTTATACTTGGACTTTAGTAAGGCTTTTGATCGAGTGCCACACTTACGGCTTCTGAGCAAAGTTAAAGCACACGGGATCGATGGCAGTATATTTAGGTGGATTCAGTCATGGCTTGGTGACAGACAGCAAAGAGTTAGTATAGATGGAGTTAAATCTGAGTGGGGGTGTGTTAGCAGTGGAGTTCCGCAAGGATCTATTTTGGGTGTCTTGCTATTCTTAATTTATATTAATGATCTTGACATAGGTATAAGTAGTGACCTGAGTAAATTTGCTGATGATACTAAGCTAGGTAGGGCCATTAGGGCTGATTCTGATGCTGTTGTAATGCAGGAGGAATTGACCATTCTGTCCAATTGGGCTGAGAAATGGCAAATGAAGTTTAACATAGACAAATGTAGTGTACTTAGTATAGGTAGAAATAATCCACTGAATAGTTATAAATTAAATGGGAGAAATTTAGGGAGGACCGATTGTGAGAGGGACTTGGGTATTTTGGTAAGTTCAGACCTTCGTCCTAGAAAGCAATGCCTAAATGCTAAGAATAAAGCTAATAGGATATTGGGATTCATTAGGAGGAGGGTAAGCAATAAGAGTGCTGAAGTCATTCTAAAACTGTATCTGGCGCTAGTTAGGCCTCATCTAGACTATGCAGTACAATTTTGGTCACCATATTATAGGAAGGATATTGATTTGCTTGAGTTTGTGCAGAGAAGGATGACAAAGATGATTGGTGGGCTAAGGAACTTACTTTACGGTGAAAGGCTCAGAAAACTAAATCTACATACATTGGAAAGGAGGAGAGTCAGAGGGGAATTGATTGAAGTCTTCAAATGGGTAAAAGGATATAATAAAGGGGATCTGGGTAAGGTTCTTATACTTAGTGAACATGACAGGACACGTAGCAATGGGTTTAAGCTTGATAAGTATAGGTTTAGGAAGGAGATTGGGAGGAATTGGTTTACAAATCGTGTGGTAGATGAATGGAATAGGCTCACTAGACATGTGATAGAAGCCTCCTCTCTGGGTAGTTTTAAGAATAGATTAGATAAATATATGAATAAAGCTGCTAGATGGGACTGACTTTTTTATGTACATATGTATATATTTTTCTAAGGAGTGGGGAGATTATTTTGCGTTTGCATGAATGGACATAATCCTCTGGATGCATTTTATGTATATTGTAGATTAGATCTGACGAACTCCTGTAAAGGGTGACAATGTTGATGACTTTTCTCTGGTAAGAAATCTTTGTGTGTTGACTGGAACAGGAGCTGCCAAGTGTAGGCCATGAATGGTCTTTTGCAGTCTCCTTCTTTCCTTATGTTCTTTTCTTATGTTCTTATTATTATTAAATTAAAAAGGAGCAGATGCAGAGGTGATACTTCAAAATTGACTGATGAAGAGAACTTATTTGATAAATAAATGTTGGCGAGACGCTTTCGAATAGCGATCCCAACTTAATTCGATTCAATCTAATATTCCATGAAATTTTCTTGTGACATTTAATTCATTTTTAATGTGCTTGTGAGACCTCATTTGAAGTAATCGGTGTAATTCTGGTTTATAAAAATAGTAAAGGAGATTGAATAATGGAAAGCGAAGAGCGACGTGCGACCAAAATAATTGTTGAACTTAGAAATAAATCGTACGAAGACAGACAGGCAACTCAATTCACTCTCACGGGAATATTGGCACCTGCGTGGAAAACATCGAAGTATTCAAAATTTTAAACTGTTCAACTAATATAGATAACCAAGTCCTGACAAGCTGGTAAACAAAAGAATTAAGGAGGCCACGATATCACAAAATTCTTTTCAAATAAAATAAAACAAACTTGGAATAACTTGCCTAAGAATGTTTAAAAAAGCACAAGATTCAATATGTTTTAAAATAGAATAGATAAATATTACTTATAAAATATTTTAAAGGAGTTGTTAAATTAGTTCTTTTTTTTGCATATCCTTTATCCCTTTTAACATTCCATCTTCTCTTAATTCCACTTTTCCCTTCTCTCTTAAACTAATCTCTAGTGGGTCTAAGGATCTTTCCTGGTTCATAATTCTGTATTGTCCTTTTATGAATTATTTTTTTATCAGGTTAATATATGTAGGGCTTTTTTTCTCAATTCCAATTCTGAAATCGTAATCAACCTACTGAAGTAAGTAATACATTTGGTTGTTTAAAATTTACTGAAACTGAAAACATTACACACTATTTTTTAGGACCTATGTTACTTACATATTTCTGAAATTTACTATTTTTATCCATAGATAGACAGTAAAACAAAATTTTCTATCAACGATATACAGAGTTATTCAAAAGGAATGAACCGATTTCATTACGCAATATTTTATTAAGGAAAAGCAATAGAAAACTCCATCAAAGTCACAACTATTCTACTCACAATCAACTTTTATTTCCTGACTCACAAGTGTTTAATCTAGCCACCACTTGCAGCATGTGCAACATCAATGCGATAACAGAATTCTTCCCAGACGCGTATCAGCATATAACGATCCATTGAGTTGATTGCTGTTGCTATTCAATGTTTAAGGTCATCGAGGTTAGTGGGTAGCGGTAGAATATAAACGCGATCTTTTGAATATCCCCACAAAAAAATCACACAGTCTAGTGATTTCGCAGGCCAAGCACAAATTTTCTTTGTCCCCCTTCCGACCAATCCATTGCTAGAGCACTTTTTTCATTTAAAAAAAGCTTAAACCATCAGGTGCCAATGGGGCGGTGCTTCATTTTGTTGAAAAATGAAGTCATGTGAATCTGCTTGCAGTGAAGTGAAGAGCCAGTTTTGGAGCATATCGCGATAGGTTTGTCCTGTAACGGTGCCTCCTTAAAAGAAAAAGAGACCATACACCATATCCCAAGACACAGCACAGAAGACTTTCACCTTAGGGAAATTCATTTCATGCTCAAATGTTTCCTGTGGGTTTTCTCTTCCCCAAATATTCACATTGCGACGACTGACTTTGCCGCGCAAGTGAAAAGTCGCTAAAACTAAACGTAAACGTAAAACTTAAACGTAAAATGAAGCTTTCGTCTTCCATCATCTCCAGCATCAAATCGCAAACTTATATCCGCTTCCTCTTGTCCTCTTTGGTAAGTGTCTGAACGGAGCGTAGTCTGTATGGTTTCAAATGTAGACGTCTTCTTAGCACACGCCAGATAGTGGATTGAGGGAACGCAAGCTCACGGCTAGTTCGATTTGTGGACTGTTGCGTGCTCCCCTTAAACGCAGCACGGATTCTCGCCACTTGTTTCGCCGAAACTCGTGATCGTTCTGGGATTTTTCCTTTACACAGACACTCACTCTCTTGAAACTGTCGAAACCATCGTCGAATGTTCTTAGGAGAGGGCGGATTAATGTCGAATCGCCTTCAAAGAGAACGCTGCACCGTGACAACCAAATTTGTTTTCGCGAACCCAAGAACGAAGAACGCCTTTTGCTGAGGCTTCACCATTCCTAGGGTGAGAAAACAACTGAACCTTGCTTGAGAAACGACGCGACTACAGCGCCTCTGTGTCAGCCATTCAAAACTTAGAAAACTCCTCTTTCAAATAGTCACTGATTGATTCCATGACGATGCTTGAAAAATGAAGCAATGCGTCATGAAATCGGTTCATTCTCTTTGAATAACCCTATAATATTAAGTCTGTATTTCAGGTTTATTTCGCCTATCTAACTACTTTATAGTGTTGTTTATTTTTCCCATCTGAAATTACTCACTTCTCTCCCACTAAGTCATGTCTAAGATGTGAGACTCCTTTATCTTAATAGGTTTTGAGTAATATTATATCAAGTCTGTATATATGATTACCTAAAGGGTTGGTTCAAAGAACAGGAACTTAGGTTTAAACTCCTTTTTTGTATGATTCAAAAGTTTGTTAGAAATTTTTATTTCATAATAGCTTTTCAGACATATTTAGATGTAAGAAATTGCTTGCGAAATTTTTATTAAGGATTAGAGGAGTAGATTTATAGTATCTCCTCATTTAAATTATTTTATAAAGCATAAACCTCGATGTGTGGATTATGGGAAATGGTTTCGTGGTGTCCTTCCACCCGCCCTTTCTAAGTAAAATATATTAATACCTATTGTAAAGGTGGAAAAGTGAAGTAAGCTTGAAATGATCAGAACTATTAAAGCTTTTGAAATAGTTTTTACCGGGCTTATGAGTGAATAAATCGAGAAAATATCAATGTAATTAAATTTTGAATGAAAATGACATTTTAGACATTTTATTTGACTTAATGACGCGACTATTTAATTACTTGCATCTGTGTCTTTGTAATTTGATGAGTCATTAACGGTATATATATATATATTATATATATATTTGAGAATAGTTAATATCAAATGTATGGCAAACATTACGAGAATTTTATCATACATCCACATGGTGTCGATAAATATTAAAGTGGAAGTATAAAGAGACCCACAGCCTCTCCAAGAGTGGCAAAAGTGTGTAAAAGAATCCACGTGATATGAGAAAAACCAATTAGTCCTTAATTTTCAACTCTCGCAGGTCAAATTTATTCCTGAAATAATTTTATATGGGGTATAAAAGAGAGCTTTAATATCAATTTAAAATCATATATTTTACTAGATCAAATGTTAAAAATATTGAAATTAACGCAGTTTATGAAAAATTTCATGGTAATAATATTGATAGTATGGCAGTTAATGCCATATTCCTCCTCTCATTTCATAAGAAATTTGGTTTCTCCACAGAAAATCCAATTAAAATCTAGTGTTTCTTTACGACCGCGCAATATTTTGGGGATTTCTCCTAATTTTAAATTTGAAAGTACAATTTAGATTTAATTTTAAATTTGAAAGTACAATTTAGCTTTAATTTGGAGTAATGACATTCAATTATTTGATATAATTTCTCCCAGGTTTAAATTAATTTTTTCCTTTTCATTTTCAGCTTCGGTACACATGAGCTAATTATTTTCACTCGATACCGTCTCACGTTGAGATTGGCTTGAGTTCTTTATGCCTATTCTGGCTAATTTAATGAGTAGAAACTAACTATTTCTCTCTAACTAAATATAATAAGGGCAGTTAAACCCCTTCTAATTATGATAAATTTTCGACTAAACATATCCTCCTTTTAGGTCAGGAGATATTTTTAGATCTTATTATCCTTTAGTCCCCTGCAAAAAAATTAAGCAAAGCTTTACACGAACCATAAGTAGGCACTAATAATTTTATAACAATATTTTTCCATTTCGTATGGAAATATCCATTTCTTCTTGATTTATGCCCGAAACGTAAATATCTGAAGAAATTTCGGATTTCCAATGAAAATGGATTGTTGATCGAATGACTAATGGAATTCAAACACTAATGTCAATAAATTATAATGCAATTTAAAAGAAAGAGGAAACTTTATTGAATCAAGAAATGTTTGAAGTGAACTCTCAGATAGAGATCATCGTAACTTTAAAAAGTATCTGCTGAAAATAAAGTTCGCTTCAAACTGGGAACGACATCTCGAAATAAACAGAAAACACCACGGAAATAGGATCTTGATCAATTTGGTTATTTGCAAGAATAGATAACAACAAGTTGGTTTTAACTTTAACAAACATAATAATAAGAACCTGACCAAATAATAATAATATCAATATTTAGTTAACAAAATGAACAGCAAGTATCCTGCTTTTGTACCTTACCTTTTGTGGAAAAGAGTCAAAATCTTTTTTCTTTCTTTTTTTAATAGCATTTACTGTACTGATATTACTAATTTAGAAAAATATATATTTCTTTTCTTAAAAATAGTTTTACGACTACTCTTGAATATTCATACTGAGAAAGATAGCTGTTTACTTTGGAAATACATCTCCACTTAACGCTGTCATCAAGCAAAAAAAAACCCCAAAAAATAACAGGAGAAAAATTGCATTTAAGACAGCAATTACTCTACATAAAATGACCAGAGAATACTCAAATAGCAACACGTTGAGAATTATTAATCTATAAACACTATAAGAAACATCTAAAGATACAATGTCAGAGTTTATTAAATCACTCAGGGCGGATTTTCTGCTCCTGAAACCGATGAGGTTTAGTCATTAAAATCCAATGAGTAGAGATTGATGCTAAGGAAATTAATTCGCCCCTTAATTTTAAAATAAAGTTGTTATATCAAAACCTTTATCATCTATTTCAATATTATATCGATGGGAAAGTTTACTCGAGTGGACGTTGGACCATAAAGAAAATAATCACGTTGTGAACTATATTCTCTCGTTCATAGATTGTCCTTCACTTGTAAACCGGCCCAAGAGTGCGTACCCTTCAAAGGACTATCAGTTTTAGCATAAACCAATATACTGCAGCTAATATATGAAAGATTTCGTGTTCGTCCGGTGCCAGTGGGCGCAGGAAGTTATGTAGCAATCTTTGATATATTTTCACTTCTTCGTTTTCCACCATTTTTTCTACAGATTTCTCCTTACTAACATTATGCGAAAGATACCTCGTTCGATTTTGCTTTAAATTAAAAAAAACAACTCCTACAAATAAACACTCCAGATATAAATTTATTCATAAACATGATTTTTATTTATTTTATAGAGATTCCCTTTTTCAATTATTATTTTCATGTCAATTTTCAAATATTTTTTAGAATAGATAGAATTCATTGATCTTCTCGTTTTGAAAATCCTTTCTTTATTTAGACTTGGTCCTGAAGAAATGTATTGGAATACATCAATAGAGAAAATAATTTATTGTTGAATTTAGGAAATAAACTAAGTTAGTGGCTCATTTTCGCAAGAAAAAATTATACTAGTGACTTAGGCGGCTTGTCTTTGTGAAAAGTCATGGTGGTGTAAATTTGTTTAATTCTAAGCAATATCCAGGATTTTATTCCAATGAATCTTTGATCCATCCAGGTTCGCGGCCATAAAATCACTTTCTTATGTTACTCCTTTTCGACTTATTAATAAGATAGAGTAAGTTACTTAGATTCTCTAAGTGGTGCATGGTTACTACTTTAATGGGAGAACATAAACAAAATATAATGAAAAGATAAAGAAGTCTAAAACAGAAAACAATTAAACAATTGGTTAAACTCTAAAAACTACATGCAAAATTGTGATAATTAGAGACGGGAGTGATAACTTTTACAAAGGACACACCTGCTAAATATACGAAGTTGAACCACTTCACCTGGGATTGGAGCTCTCAGTTCTTCTATAAACGCTTAATATATTCAGTGCAGCTGCAATGTATTAGGTGTTTATTAAATCTTCAAAAGATTAGGGGTTTTATACACTTTTTTGTGCCCTTATTGCAATTTAGGAATTATTATGGGTGTGTGGAATATGACTGAAAATATTTAATAAAAGAGCCTTATATTGGCATTAAAGGTCTATTATGCGAACCACTTTACATTGGAAAGTCGAAATTTTGTAGAAGAAGAGCAAGATATACACATTTCGGGAAGTCAAGTCTTTCCTTATGCCCAATTTACATACTTTTAGCCTTCCTTCCCTCCTATAAAGGATAATAAAGAAGCAAAATAAATAAGGAAAGTTTATGCCAACGTCTGGGTTTGAAAGAAATACGAATAAGGTTCCAGGTCAAGGAGGTCAGGTTCTTTTTTAATCATTTGGAAGTATTCCTTAGGCCTGTGTGAGCAGCGTTAAATATTAGTCGTGCTAGTCTGAGCAAGGTTTGATAGTCTTCGTGCTGATCTCCACACCGTTCGATATTAGTCTTGCTGGTTTGTATAGCGTAGGATATGAGTCTTGCTTGTGGCAGCATCGTTTGATATTATTCGTTCTCGTGTGAGTAGCATTGGATATTAATCATACTGATAGCAGCAGCGTTCGATATTAGTCTTGCTGGTTTGAACAGCATAAAATATTAGTCGGGATGGTGTCAGCAGCGTTCGATATTAGTCATGCTGGTGTGAACAGCGAATGATATTAGTCTTGCCGGTGTCGGCTGCATTCTAAATTATTCGTGCTTGTGTCATCAGCGTTCTATATTTATCGAGCTGGTGTCAGCATCTTCCTCCATTATTTGTGCTGGTGTCATCAGCGTTCGATATTAGTCATGTTGGTTTCAACAGTATTCTATATTATTCGGCTGGTGTTAGCAGTGTTTGATATTAGTAGTCCTTGTGTTAAATGCTTTCTATATTACTCTTGTTCGTATCAACAGCGTTCGATATTAGTCATCCTTGTGTGAGGAGGTTCCGATATTTGTCATGCAAGTGTGAGCAGCGTTGGATATTAGTCATACTGATGACAAAAGCGTTTGATATTAATCTTGTTAGTTTCTACAGAGTAGTATATTAGTCGTGATGGTCTCATTAGCCTTCAATATTAGTTGTGCTGGTGTTAGCAATGTTTGATATTTGTCGTACTGGTGTGAACAGCACTCGAAATTAGTTGTGTTGGTCTTAATAGCTTTCTATATTAATTGTGCTGATATCATCATTGTTCGATGTTATTCGTTTTGGTATCAGTAGTTTTGATATTATTTGTATTGGTTTCAGCTGTATGATCAGCGTAAGATATTAGTCGTCCTGTCATCAACAGCGCTTGATATTACTCGTGCTAGCGTCAGCAGCATTCGAGATTTGTCGTGCTGGTGTCAAATCTTTCGCTATTAGTCATGCTGGTGTTATCAGCGTTCAATAATTTGCGGGGTGGCCTCAGCAGCCTTCGATATTATCTTCCCGGATCGTAAACTACTTAGTTTGCTGCAGGAGCTACCCTGCTATTCTATTGCATTTTGACGAAGTTCAGACTTAATTTGTTTATTTAGTTTCGCTTTTGCTGCTCTGCCATGCTTTAAAGACCTATCATATGCGCTTTCTCTAAGCCAATGTCATGTCAATGGAAGAACTGACCAAAGTAGTATAACTCCCACCCTACTTGTTTTTCTGACATCTTCCCTTACACTCAATGAGGAATTTAGCTAATTCCCATGATTAGAATCTAAGATTTAAACAAGGAAAATAAAACCTTTACTCTGTGTTTTCTGTAAGCTGTGTTCCAATATGACGCAGTAGGAGAAATAATTTTAGTCTCCACAGAGGCGAACGTTTCCTACGGTTGAGCTCCTTAAACTTCTCTGTCAGAAAGAAATATTGTACTTCATCACTATGGGACGAGTTATATGACCACACTGATCTACTCTATGGACGAGGCTGCAATTTAATCACGTAGGCGCGACATAGATAGAAATACTATTAAATAATACTCTGATCTCTTTTCTGATAGGAATGCCTAAAATGGATAGCACAAAATAGAAAGCTATTCTCAGCAATATGATAATTATATAAACAATCAAAGTTCGGAAAATATAACAAAATATTTTCATAATTTTTACATAAACGGTCGAAGTTTGAGGAAAAATATAGATGAATTGAAGAAGCGATAATGAAATACATCAATATGGATATTACGTCTGAAATTTTAGCTATAGAGTTTGTAATTGATAGTGAAGCAAAAGTGTCGTTGTCTATAGACCACCAAAGCAAAAAGGGAGAATTGGATATTATTCTCTTTGCAAGGGTCTCGATCATCATCAGACAAAAGTAACAGTTATATAAGGTGAGTTCAATTTTCCAAACATAGATCATTTAAATGAAACAGCGGACAATGCAGGAAATCGACTTCTGAAATTTATAAACCATAACGTCCTCCATCAAAAAGTAGACGAACCAAGATGGTAACATAATATCCTAGAATTAATTTTGACTAATCTTGAGATGTTAGCACAAAGTATACATATAGGAGCAACATTTTTTTATTAAATAATGCAAACTTTGAATAACTTGCCTAGAAAGGCTGTTGAAAGCACTACACTAAGATTTATAGGACAACTAGTCTTTAAACTAACACTTAATCCACATCTTCTCTTCCTTTTACCTATCTTTCACATATGATCTCCATATCCTCTCCTTTCTTTCTTAAACCAGTTATGTACCCCGTAAGAGGCACGGCATTGTTTTTTTCGCCGCCGTGCTGACGGGACTCAGCTCCCTACCCGGCGCCAGCTTATCCTATTCTCCTTCCATGAAGACATGCATTCTTGCCTTTTGCACCACATCTCTTCATCTCCACCGCATTTGTCTTCCGGAGTACACCTTTACGGTACCCTGTGCTGCCTGTTATACTTAGTGCCTGGAGGAGAAGCGCGTTATTGTGGCCTGAGTATAAATTAGGGAATCTCTGTAAGTGGGATGACTTGTTCTCTCTGATGTGGGGTAGGAAATTAGCTAGTGCACTTTCCCCTCGTTCTCTCTCAGCTCTACATTTATATTTTTAGTCGCGTGCGACTTTATGTCATACTATGTCGTTCAGGGAGTCCGTCGGTCTGCGTTTTGTTTTTATGGGGAACGGTAATAACAATGTAACTATTCGGCCGATTCTAGCGAAATTTGAAAACTTTATGTTGTTTTACATTCTCTTTCGAATGATATAATAGCCAAGATCCTCCTTTTTTTACTTTGTGACTATCGCCTCGACCGTTTGGCTAACCGAAAGATTGTCGATGATGTATCTCAGGTCGTAAGACCTTGCTACACCTCAAACTCAGAGGAGAAACACAACCTCCCCTAATCAGTGCGCCGCAGGAAGATATTCTGTTCTGTACTTAGAGAAGCTGCACGTCCTAAGGCCTCAGTGCAACCAAGGATAGACCCGACACATAAGAAATCTCCACTCTGGGTGTAGGTCTAGGGGTAGCTAATGCACACCCCACTCATTTTATGCACCTTTTCCATTAGACCATCTTCATCCACTTTTATTGACCCATTCTTCTACTGCCCGCCCCGGACTACGGCTCAAGCTCCTCTTCCATTGTATGTTGGGCTTGGTGACCTCGACTTTTCCGAGGCCTGTCACTAAGTGAATCCGCCGCCCGACCTGCCTACGCCGTAACGAGTAGGAATTGGTCTGGGGTTCCCATTTAGTTGTCGTAATAGGGAATACTGCTCATTCTACTGGCATCAGGTAGAGTCGCAAGAGGCCCCCACTCGGCCGATCTGTTGTCGGGGTCTGAGTATTGCTGTCGCAGGCAGATGCACTGAATTTAAACTTTTCTGGCCCTTCGCAACTATGTCCCACTTAATTCCCTACTAAACTTTGGTGCAAGGGCCCCACTATTACAACCCTCATCCGAAAAAGCCTTATCTCTATCCCTTTTGGAGTCGCCTTCGGGTAGCTCCGCCTCTTCCTAGAAGGTGGCTCTCTGTGCAGTCTTAGGGCACCTCCAAGTCTCTTATAGCAAAGATGGTGTTTATCCTTCTCCAATAGATGAGGGTTCGGGGTCTTTTCCATTACTCCCTTGTGTAGAGTTGCCTTCGAGTAACTCTAGTCGAGTGGCGCACCCCCTATACTTGATCAGGAGTCTCCCGAAGATTATATTATTGTGACAGGTTTGGGGTATTCCTTTCGGAGAGTTGCGGCAGCTCTCCCTTTGCTTCTTAAGGGACTACTAAGAACACGACAAAATAAATGAAGTGCTGCTTCGGTTTTCGGCCCTCCGATAGGAACAGATGAACCACTTCAACTCCCATAGAGGGGTAAAGTGCGGTCTTATCATTTAGGAATTGCAAAGGCATCTCTTCGATCCGATGTTTGTCACCTTTATGGGAGCCGGCATGTCTGCTTCCCTTCTCTTACAGACGCAGGTCGACATGCCGACTCTTTGAAACCTTAAGGGGAAGATGGCCAGTTGGAGGCCATTCCTAAGGTAGAGATGTTCACTGAGGTGATATCACCCAAAATAACAGTGTCTTCGATTGGGGCTAACTTTCGCCCGGTGCTAGACATTAAACCTAGGTACTCCCTGTGCAAGCTCATCAGTAGGGACTGGGGTCCGTGAACGCACTAGGAAAGAGACTGATGCCCCCTTACTAGCCAATTTCTTCTCCATTTCGGAGAAAAATCTTGCTTAGGCCGGTCTGTCTGGCTTTGGGGCGCTTTCCGGGATTGAAAGAAAATCGAGTATATTCCCTGCGCCCCTCTTCAAAGATGGAAAGCAAGAGGAAGAATAAATAGCAGATTAGGGGTTCTTTTGCCTACACGGGAGCTCTGTGAACCGACAGGTCCGTTGCTGTTTTAGCAAGTGACCAGGTCAAGACCAGCACGTCTAGTATCGGGTCATGATCGGGTACCAGGCCCAGACAAAGACCAAAGTCGCAAATGCGCTGAAAGGAGCCTTAATTACGTGGGGCCCCTTATTCAGAGACTTACCTAGCGTTTTAGGCCACCTGACTTCAAACGCTTTTTACTTATTCGCTCCACAGTTAGTACCATGTGGGCCTAAGGACACATATTCCATCAGAGGAGAGAACTAGCTAGTTTGTCTTGTAAAGGGCCGAAGGTGACTCGTTTTGGAGTGATGGGAGCCTTCTGGCGAATGCAATGGCTTGCCACTGAGTGTGAGGCCACGCTTTACCTTGAACATCGTGAAAGGAGTCATTTATGCGAGTGAACTCATGAACTACTTCTTAGAAGACATCATTAAAGATATGGCTAACCAAAGAGAGCTTAAGTTCGAACGTTTGATGAGAAAACAGGGAGTGACCTTGAGACCCACCCCTATACTCTTCGTCACGGTCGATTGTGACAGGGTCTCTGAGTCAGTCTGTGCCGGTTGCTAGCGCTACCCAGAGAGGATTCGTGCAGCTGCCACGGATGTGCTACTACTGTCGCCATTTTGGTCATATGAGTTACTCATATAGGCGTGCAAATTTGAGTCTACTCGGTCTGTGTAAGTTGCTCAAATTTCGTAGACAATAAGAGTTTATCGTGTCTGGTAGAGTATGTAAAGTGCGAAGAGCAGCTCCCTGCTTCTTCTAAACAGTATGCAGTGTATCTCCTGGAGAAAGAAATCCTGGCTATGCATAGGCCGGATCGTCTCCCCTATGGTGAGGCTACGGAATTAGTACTGGCGCGCTCAGCGCTGCATGAAACCTCTTATGCCTAAATTTAAATAAAGACCTCATCTTCTCATGTTCCCTCCAGTTCTACGATCACGCTCGCTTCCGTACTCATTCGGAAACCTTTTGTAGGTACTATTTCTTCCATGCACTCCTCTGGTAGACCTAGCAGCTCTAATGGTTCAGACCCAGCCTTAGCTAAAACAGGGCTCTCCTCTCTCTATGCGTTGACTTTCCCCGTAAGGCGACAAAGCAGTGCATCCACCGATTCATTAGACTCACAGGAGTTAAACTCTTGTAGATGGTCATGAGCAATATTCACTGGTCATGATGTTTCCGTTCTTCTCTTTCATAGAAATACCTCCTTTCAGGCAGTGGCTTTACTGCTACACCTGGATAGGAGGTATACTGTAATTTTTGCGGATATTTAACCGTCAGCCGCGTCGTGGCTCGGTTACTGGGGCTGTTAATCCTTTCAAGGCAGCAGATAGGTCTCCTAAATGTAGCTGAGTTTACGCACCACTGTCCAGAATGTATAGCACTGCAAGTGTTGATGTGTTTTTGAGAATGCGGTATGTCAGGTCGTGCTGAAACCATTCTCCGAACTTAGACACCATGCCAAGTTTTCGAAAGAACCGATGGACAGTATATGATTATAATGAATATTTAGCCAAATCTTCAACACTTGCATGCCATTTCTCTCAATACGTTTTGTTAGTTGAATATTACTAAGGGGAACAGGACGTCCATAGCGATATGCATCTTTTAAACTGAGCTTGACTGCTAGAAATCTTTGAAACCATTCTTAGCAATTGTGCTCGTTTAAAACATTATTGCCTTACAATTCTTACTACATTTTTAAGGAGCAATGGTAGTAGGAATCCATTTTGTATAACTCGTAAAGCCTGATGTATCGTATGTGCTCATCAGTTACTTCCATAATTGTAATAAGTTATACAAGCAGTAGTAACTAATGCTAACCTTCTTGCAGAGTGGCTATCTTCCGAATTAAGTTTTTTTTCTCCTTAGCAATACTGCAGAAATGTCATGAAACGAAATTACTTTTACAAGATATAATTTGTCTAAATAGCTGCTAAGTATATAAATTTTGCTAGATAGTGACCAATTATTATAAATCCTAAGGCACGACCAATATAAACATTGAATTTAGAAAATATCAAAGAATTCCAATACTCGCTGTTATTTGGAAAAATAATTAGATTTTAGCCTATATTCAAGTCCTATAAAGGACTACATAAAACTTTTCCTGAATTTGACACACTGTATAAAAATATAAGACTATATGATTTTAGACATTTGTATCATTTTAAGATTCTGGCTGAGGATTTATCAGAAGAGATCTATGACTTTCAGTGAAAGGACGCAATTACGTAATGTTTTAGCACCGACGGAATGTTGAAAAGCGCTCGATCATTTAGATGTTAGTTGCACTGCGTTTTGTACGCCTTTTAACCAATTGCGAGGAATACATGTTCAGAACATTCGTGAAATCAGTCATATTGGCAGGAATATGAAGAAATACGTGGAAGGTCGCTATCAAACTTAAAGACTAGAATAGGTTTGACACACGGTTAAGGAAGACACTGTAGGTTCTAGGGAATAGGTAAATTCACTAAGACTTCATATGTGACTTTCGTATAATGGCAGGGAGCATAAAGTATTTCGATGCAGAGAATTATTTTTCTACAATCTTTCCTAATTTTGTTTTTCCTTCGATCATTTTATGCTCTGTTCTTTTTTTTACATTTTCTCTAAATATGTACCACTGCTACGAAAACAAGCACTAAACTCTTTAATATACCCATTCAGAGGTAACGAGAATTACTTTTTTCGTCATCTTTCCCGTGTTTAGGTTTTTTTATCCTACGTGATTATTTTTAAGTCACTACGCAACTTTCCTCTCTCGTCTAAATTGGCTTTCTATTGTTTACCTATGAAAAGGAAATTTGGGGATTAATTTCGCACTTTTTACTCTCTTTTGACGCTGCGCCTAAATTTAATAAAAGATACCCTCATGGCGTCATAAAGCCACGACAGACCCCTCCTGCGATTATGTTTGCTTCTAATTTGCTTCTAATCGACTAGTGATTTGAATATAAGTAAAATATGCGAATAAATTCCTCATACTTTGCGGCTGCATCGTTAGGAGTTTAATGTTCTTAATTTACGGCGATACTCTTTAAAACTGCAGTTTCTAAAGTTAAGGATACTTGTCTTTCTAGTCTTCATTAAACTATACATTTATACTTTAAAAGGAGTTTTTTGGGGGGGCACCCGAATCTATGTTATATGCCCGCCACCGAAAAGGTCCTCCACAAAGATTTCTTCCATAGTTATCACTAGGTGTAAAATATTTGGTTGCCCATTTGGCTATTAACGGCCTGATATAAAAAATCAATTAAACATAAAGCAGACTTCATGCCACCATTTCTCTCTTTATTGAGAAAATTAAAATTACAGCAAACGACAGCCAGCCATTTCCTAGTTATAACATTCAAATACATACTTTGGTCATTCTCTTCATTTTGAGAAGGTGGCCTACTAAAGGAGGTAAAATTAAACTTTAATTTATTTGTATTCAAGACATTTTCTAGAAACTCAGCGTTTCATATTGTTTAGAATACCACCACTGAATTTCTAACTCTTCATTCACAGAGATCAATACTTAACGGTCTTTTGCCTACAATCTTGTATTAACAAGCTTAAAACACTCCATTTTTCGTTATTCTAATGTTATGCTGCCCTCTGTTTTTTCGTTTCCAGAGAATTAACTTCTAAAATTAGCATTATATAGAGGATTCTTTGGGCGTTGTCTAACAAATGATCTAATCTCGCATTTCCCATCCAATTTCAGTGAATTCCATTGTGTCCAAATTGATCATTCTCTTTAAATTGGCTGTAATCATTTTTGAAACTTACAATTATTTCGTTGTAATAGTCTTTCATTCATATAGTTTTATTTCGATTTTGGCTGAGTCGTCACATAACAGCAATGAATATTTCCTACAATGAATAGACTCTTTGATTTCGACTTCATCTGGAAGATTAAATTAATTAAATTACTTATTTTTCTAATGACTCGTCGGAACGCGTATACAGTCAAAAAGGTCGTTTATTCCCATTATTAAAATAAGAGCTATGTTTTCATTTTTCCTAATTATCACTGTTCAAACTTAAAATCTATATTTCTAATTAGGTAATTGTTTTCATGAATAATCTCATATTCATCTCTAATTCTGCCTAATACAGCAAAAGAGTTTCTTGTGGGCAATTGAAAATTCTATCTACCTCTCGTTCTAGTGTCATTTTCCACGCGTATTAAATATCTCCACTTCTTGAAGAATGATTTTCGACTCTGAGATTCTCTTTCCTCTCGAACTTGTTAACCCAACTGGGCGTTACCGGAAGCTTTTTATTGCTGATGCTCTAACCTTCAAAATAAAATTTACATTAAAATAAATAAATCCATTCTAGAAACTATCTCATCTAGAAAACTTCAAGACAATGCAATTACATGAGTTGGGCGCGAGCCCCAATGATTGGAAAAGCTGAAAAGCAACGTCTTTATCATCTTATAAATCTCTCACGCTATTCGCCATATGTTTTAAAGAATCCCATTTAATTTTCACATATAATTTCGAATCAGGAGTAAAGTTCTTAGGGATAAATATACTTCACGTCAAGATTAATGATTATTAAAAAAAAAGAGTAAGGTACCCAATACATACCCTTCGATGAACGACTAGATCCTCTCTTAGTTAAAGCTTTTTGAGTGTGCTAAAACATTTTTCCTGTAATTCCCCATTTCCTTAAATTATCAACTAAAATATCATGAATAAACAAATAATCAAATAAATTAAATCAATACAAATACTTTATATATAATCATATACCAATTTGACAATATTGTTCTTTCCAAAGATTTGCAACAAGTTGTTGTTACACACGTCTGTAGTTGATGAGATTGTGAGCGAACACCTCATGAAAATTTATCCAACCAAATGTTTTTTTTCTACACAGATGGAAGAACGCTAGTCCACTATGAAGCCTGAAATATGTAAAAGTGTCATGCATAGGATAAGTAGGTAATGCATGCTTTTATAAATATAGATACAGATAATCTAGAATCATAACTGAAAAAGAATTGAGTTTAGTGACCACTCAAACAACATGTTTCTCAGTAAGTTCTAACTCACCTATCTCACACCTGGTGATGTAGTGGGTTTGCAAGAACATCTTGTCAACATAACGCAGCAAAGAATGTTTCAGATATATTGCCTATAGTATCAAGGCCGTTGTAAACCCGCTCATTCCAAGAATGTTTTGGTTCCTAATATATTCATCAAAAAACGTTTGGATTATGCCCCATATTTTTAGCTAAGGAATAATGCGATATTAATTGATTAGCCAAACCTGTCGTAATGTCTCAATGGCCTCAGCTGACTGCCTCACATTTGTAAACGGACAATTTTATAATGAATCCATGCACGGTGCTTTCTGCCTTTAAGAGTTAATGGAGGTTTAACTCTTATCATTCTTAATAGAAGCTTAGACGAAATCTGCCAATAATCGATGAATATTTCTAAAAGAATATTATAAATAGCATCAACATTAAGGTTTCTGAATTCAAGGTCTAAATCAATTCAGGATAACTTATAGCTTATCAAAGTTCAATTGCCCGCCTCCAATCTATGATCAATTGGCTCCTTAGTATCAGGTAAACTTTGAAAAATATATCTGCGCATAGCTTGAGAATGTCTACATCTTGTAAAAAAGATTAAATCCTACATACTCAAACCTCTATCTCGTTTAATGAAATTAATTCGACTATAATTCCTGTTCTATAAAACGTAAGTTCCAGAACACAGTAAACCCTAAAAATTAAAACACATGTAAAAATTAAGGTGCGCAGGTTATGAATTTGGGCAAACAATATAATTATGCCAGTTAATTGATGGTAAATTTAATCCAGTTGCAATATCCTATCCTTATCTGAACATAATTTGGAAATAATTGTAATTAAAAAATATTATAAAAATTAGTATTAGATAGAGGGATCTACAATATTATCTATAAATTAAAAGATTGAAGAAATATAGAAATGCATTATCGCTGCCAGTCTCACTCGCACTATAATTAAGGCTTTCCTTCAGAGACAAGTAAACACTATTCTTAAATCTTTACAAGTTGATCTTTACCGTTCGAAATGTAATTTGGGATATATAAGCAGGCATCTGAAATTCAAGATGACAACCATTTATTACTAATACCCAACACAGAAAGAGTGAGCTATTTTAAAATGAAATAAACAAATTCAATTTTATTAAAAAGTAAATTGACATCCACTTAAAAACAATACAGAAGAAAAACGAACAAAATATAACATTTCACGATGATTTATTTTTCACTATTTTACAAGAGTTCTTATCTTAAATACTGGCATAACCAGAAGTAACAGCCTTATTCGTTCCCAGAGTAAAACACCTGTTACTCAGATAAATCCTCTGGATATAGGTTAGATCCATTGCGAACAAATAAAATGTAAGTTTAGCGTATGCTTGAGTTTATCACTTACTCGAAGAAGAGATTTTATATTATGAGAATTAGTAATTTTACCCCCCAAAAGTCCTGTATCCTAATTTAGGCAAACATGACCATATGATGTGATCTCTTTATTAATAAAACAATGAAATATCTCTAAATTTTACCTGTTCATTCATGACTGAAAAGTTAGGAATTTCTCCTAAGATAAGAGTATCTTTACTCCACTCTCTACCTGGCACCCCACTTATATCCTACCTTATAAATTGCCTAGTATCCTGACTAAAGCCAACAGATTCATTTCTAGCATGATTGGATTACAATACAGCCCGCTTAACAAAACCCTCCACCTTTTCAGATAGGGTCCTGGTCAGACTCACTCTAAGCAAGCTGCTGAGTAAGAAAAGAGGTTTTTCAATTATACAAAGTAAAAAAGAACATGTAAAATTCCATCTCTTTTCAACTTTAATATATCACTAAGCTTCTTCATAGGTAATCACATAGATGTAGAATTAAACTAACCTTCACACTTATTGCCACCTATAGCTTCACCACCATAAATAAATTTGTAGGATATTCATGTTACCATCGATGTCCTATCTAGGTCAGTTAAAGCATTTTGTGTGAATAGAAGACTCACAAAAACATGCCGCTCTTCCCTAGCATGCTAATAGGAGAAATAAAAATCACCAGGTAAAATATAATTTAGAAACTCAGCAACAAGAGAATCAAAACTCAATACGAGACTACTAAGTTTTCACCTAAGTTGGCAATTTCTCTGGAAATATCTTGACGTAAGTTGGTTCGTTCCTCCGCGAATTCTTCCATAAGTTCCCATCTTGTGTCCTGAGCTAACGCTCAGACTTAAATTTTTAGCGAATTATTTTTTAGACTTGTCTTCTTTAAACAAAACCTGACATTTATAAACATTTAATATATTTATAAACTTTGCAAATAAATTCTTAATTATAACTAAAGCCACAACAAGAATTGACGAATTTGTGAACATTGTAAACAGTACTATATGAAAAGAAAACAAATGAAAACAATATAGCAACAAAATATGATTTAAGATAATCATGGTTAGCAGAATCATTAAATGTTACTATTATTATTTAAAAAAAATTTAATCCCAATTTAAATTTTTAAAAAATATAATAACAAATAAACAGAGACAGAAAGTTTGGAGTAACGGAGTAACAGGGAAAAATTCGGAGCAACACTGAAGCACGAGTGAGAGACGAGGACAGACAGCAAACTAATGCTACTGGTGTCATTATTATTATCATTAAGCTACCAAAGCTTTTCCCCAGGGTTCAGATACAACATAATTAAATTCGCCCAAAATACCAGGGGTACTGGAGAAAAGCAGACGCAACAAAAGAAAACAGGCCCCTAGTAAGTCCAAATAATGAATGTGGAGTTACTGTAATAAATAAACATTTAATCGAGACTTAAATGTTAAGATGTTAGAAGAAGTGACATTTTCATTGGTTAATTGATTTCAAATTTTGACCAATGAAGGAAAAAAAAACACCGAGAACATTGCTCAGTGCAAGCATTCATAGGGTTCATAGCAAAATCATTAATACTAAGAGTATACCTTGTCACACTGACAGGATTGAAAGGTCCAGGCAAAAGACTATGTAACGGATGCCGATTGCTATTAAAAACTTTAAATCTAAGACTAAGTGCGCCAACTTGCCGCCGATGGTACAAATCAATGGAAAGCTCAGGAGAGATGAACTTAAATGAATTCAAAGCTCTATCCAGCAATGTCAAATGGGAGTTGGACGCAGACATCCAAACAGGCAAGATGAAAGCATAAATATTTTTTAATACTGTGGAGTCACGACCAAAGGTTTTCAAGCATTTTCGAAGTAAGTCCGTCTTCTGGACAATTGGAGAAGATAAGAAAGGGATGTGCTTCTCAAAAGTAAGTTTAGAGTCAAAATGAATAGCAGGGGTAAAGAAATGAAATGACTGCGATAATCTTGGCCAATAAGGCTTGGAAATAGGTTTCTACAGGAATTTGTTAAGTTAGGAGATGTGAAAGTGCGTTTAAAGTATATAACTTATACATGTACCCTAGGTAAAGACAAGACCTGAATTATTTTGAAGTGAAGGTCTGGCTTGTAACAACGACTAGGTAATACCCCCTTACTTTCTCGAACCATTTACCCATACGCAACTTTACAAGTGACCTTAAACCCACTAAACATAATAGAAAACTAACGATGGAATCACCCTCATAAATCATGCAAGGAGAGAATAGTATAGAATGGGATGAAGATGGAGGAAGTAAAAGTGTGTGTGGCATAGCCACTAATCAACCTCTAGGCCTTAGAGCCGGGAAGCGACGCATACTGGGGCGTTGGTTCCTGCACGGCAGTCAAACTTCTAGAGGCCATCCGCAACATGGCTGCAAATGCTACACCTGAGACCACTTTGGGGATCAAGCCAGTCTACCTTTAGGAAAATGGCTACCAAGAATCCGAGATTTCGAGATCCACCCTTGAGATGGCCGCAAGTGAAATACTATCTGGCCCGTCTACTCTGACTATCGTGTCTACTCTTTCTACCCTGCCTATTCTTTCTTCTCTGTCTACTTTGTCTACTCTCTTAAATCTGTCTACTCTATCTACGTTGTTTCCTCTGTCTACTTTCTACCCTGTCAATTGAGGTATAAAGCCTTTTGTAAAAGAATCAATGCAAGTGATGGATAATTTTTAATTATTTTCATTAAATAAATTAATTTGGTGTAACGATACTGTAACTATAGATATCATCCAGAATGTATTCCTCTCCTTGATCTATTCTGATGTTATAAAACACGGTCACTATTTATCTCCTAAATGGAAATGTCAGGCAGGGAAGAGAAAATACATATTTCAAATCATTTCGAACTTTTTTGCCAGTTTATGGGATGTCAATTAGAAAGTACTTGAAATTCTTGTTTTATTTTTAATATGGGACACTTTTGTATTCATTTATTATCCATGTGTTGCAGATTACTCATCGACTTCTTTTACTTTGTGTTGCTCAGTACTCCTAGAAATTAGAGTCCATAACCCATACACCTATGTGCTAATTTGTTCCTGGTAACTTTCTAAACTTCCCAGTATTTTTTTATTCCTAACTACTTTCTAGGTTACTTTTACCTTATTAAGTGTGTTTTTTCTCTTTACTACACGTAGATACCTGGATATATTCAACTACCGTTGAAATTAGAGGTTGACTTTTCAAAAATCATTAATTCATCTGGAGGAAACATTCTAGCTATAACTGGCAAACTGTGCAACGTGTTTTATTGGTGACAATAGATCTCAATGATATTTATTCTAATAGTGAACTGCTATCTTCATTTGGATCGGGAATACCTAGAGAACGTTCGCATACATACCATGTGAATGGCTCTCAAACAGACGAGTCTGATAGGCAAATGCTTGGCATACATGAGTAGTACCGTCCAGATCTACTCAATGCAGTTTGAAGATGGTTAACTATTTATATATCAAACGCTATTCAGAAGTGCGTACATTAAAATTTAATTGAAAATTAGATGTTGAAGATATATTTCTTTTGTCCTCTTGTGAATTATATTCTAGTTTGAAATAACTGATTATAACTACGCTACATCTAAATTCCTTTCACCACTATTTCAGAGTCAAAGTTTACACAATCTGTTACATATGTCTGATCTTATTTTAATTGAGAAATAATTTCCTGTTTCTAGAATGTATATCTTTCACTCTACATTAGAGTTATACCTATGCCACTTCTGTTTCCTTCTCCATAATTCCCAGAGTAAGAAATTCAATATTTTCTTTCCCCTGTGATTCTTCGGTTCAGGTTTTATTAAAAACTAGTATGCCAATTTTCCTTTATTTACCAAAAAATGAGAAATTCCTTGATTTTCAAATATAAGACACGTATATATTTTTCATCTAGAATTCCAGAGATTTTAATGGTCTTTCAAGGAAATATGCTAAAGACTTGAATTTCTTGCTACTCTTGACCATTTTTATCTTTTGCCTTTAGAAGCATTTTTTAGATAGGTTCAACTCCTATTATGATTTCCCCTCAATATTGAGGCAACCTTTGCCCATTTCTAAATTTATCAAATGAAGTCATCAAAAATTCTGAGTTAACATCTCCTGAATTCTTCGATATTGTCCTAGTATTACCTATCAGTCATTTTTGGTCTATTATTCCATCGCATTCTTCATCTCTTTTACTTGGCAGTCGTTACTATACTACAAGGTGTCACAGCTGCCGGAATGTATGATAAAAATAATAATTCCATTGCAACGTTTCCAGATGAAACTTTTCTCCGAATGGAAAAACCTCCAAAATTAGGCCGTGGGAGAGGTAGGCAATTAACGAAGGCTTCGTTTCGTTTCCGGGTCTTGCACAACCTTTTGAATGGGAAACGATCCGAAAATGAGACCTTTTATGTGTTTCTGTGCTATGCCATTTTAAATAGGCTTTTGAATTCAATGTTCCTTATCCTCTATCATAATTCATATATATATATATATATATATATATATATATATATATATATATATATATATATATATATATATATATATATATATATATATATATATTATATATATAATATATATATATATATATATATATATATATATATATATATATATATATATATTCTGTACAGTACATTCATCTATTTTATACAAATTTATATCTATTTTGTTGTTATAAATACAACCCTTAATGTTATATTTAACCATTTGCATTCGTGTACAGAAAATGACTTTTTCCATAATTCATTTGTATACATGCTCTATGTATACTTCTATGTATATATTTGTGTTTGCTTCACATTTTCAGTCACTTATGTATGCGTTTATTGAAATTCAATATATGATGTGTTCCTTCCATTATTTTGCTGCATCCTCATATTTTTGTTATCTATGAAGAAATATTTTCCTTTGAACGAATATTCTCTATAACGTTATTATGATCTAGACGAATGGATCTCAACCTCTTTACTAGCAAACCCATTTTTTTTAGATGAATTTTCCTGAGGACAAGACATTTCCTATCTCATTTGAAGGATCTACTCAAGTAAATATGAAATCAATTAAAAGTATTCAAGAAAGTAGTATAAAGGGGCGATTGTTGATGCATTTATAAATGTTTATTGTATCCGCATCGCTGGAGCTTCTAAGAATTTTGATTTCAGCTAAATGAATTTCAGTAATCACTTTGTGGACTCATAGGGCTTTGTGAAATGCAGGTTGGTCTAGATGATCCCATAATTCAGGGGACTTACCTCCTTAAGTTTCAAAGGAAAATAGCTCATATTCTTACCGTTCTTCCCCAATGGTTTTCCTGTAATGTGGAACTTTCCTATGAATGTCCCTGCATATTTCTAGCTACTCAGCTAGAGTGTTCAAGGGCACGAGTTTTCGTCCTAAAATCACCATTCTATTTTTACTTTTTTTCTCTTATATTCGGCTGGTTTTCTTACGCTGGGCCATCTATTTCCGCTATATCTGTCAAAGTGTGAGGTTTTTTTACATTTAAACAAGTATAATTCATTTATGAATGAAAGCTAACCCTACCCTTTAGCTAATCTCAATTAACTTTGGTAAATTTAGTGGAAACTTTTTATATATATGGTGAATTTCTTGGACTCGGTTTCATTATGAAGGCATACAAGGATCTTGCTTATTTTGTGTATAACCTTTCGTCATATATTTTTTAACTTTTTCTAATCTATTCCTATCAACTGTTACATAACTTTCTCTTTTCTCGCTGGAAGATTTAATTAATATTTATTACTGTCATATGGCTAAATAAACCTCCCTATTCAGTGTTCCTTCCTGGCCATCTTCTAAGCTAAATAAAAGTCTAACATGCTTAAATCGTTACTTTGCTTTGTTGGTTGGAATATATTCAGGACCCAGTGAACATTTCTTGGGCTGAGATTAGAGGAAATTAGGATTCCAGTCTACCCCTCTGAATCATTAATTAGAAATTAGTATTAAATTATCTTTCAGTTTTCTACAACTTAAGGTAAGTTAATAGCCATCAACCGAATCGATTGATAATTTATGATCATTTTTTAGAAATCTTCACTGACTAATGATAAAAAGTTAGATTAGTAAATACAATCCTAAGCACAATCTAGATTCATTAATAAATGATAATTTAAAAATATTTCCTTTATGGATTAAACAATCTCTACACCAGAAATGTTGTCTGGGAGTTTAAAATATATCCTAATATTTTATTAATGTTAAATCTTGCATGATTCAAATTAACCCTTTCTTAATTTTTCTCAGCCGAAATATATTTTTCTATCCTAAGATTCTATGCACTTAATACGTATGTCGACAGTCTGTTATTGAATGAATAACTTCATACCTCTCAAGCAGGCACAAATGAGCAACTATGTATTTCATCATTAATACAAAAAGATTCATCTATCACCATATAAATGAAAAGCATTTAAAACTGATCAGTTTTAGAGGAAATAGGTTTGGGTAATAGAAAGAAATCAAATGATTTGCATGTTAGAGGTTCAGAGAGAATCGATTTTGCAGGAAGAAAATAAATCCATTAAATAATATTTCTTATCATTGCTTTTAATTAGTTGCCGTCCTAAAAAACTTTTATTAACTCCACTCTCTTGTTATTGCTCATATCAGTCCGAAAAACGATTAATAGCAAGTTAAAATGCATTTATATCAACTATTATTAACATTAACTTTGCCTTTTCATTAAATATAATATTAAACGAGAGATTTTTGTATGTTAAATTTCAGTATCTGACTGAGATTTATTATTGCCAGGGTCATGTTTTACCTAAAATTATTTAATCCTTGTTTGAAAAGTTTTTGGATTTTTTAATTTCTTATCATTCAAGGTTTTTTTTTTATTTTTTCATATTGATTTACATAGCAAATTTTAGTGTACCCTTTTAAATTTAAAGGCTTTTAACAAACTATTTGAAATTCAAAACTAATTTGAAGTGTAACATATAATTAAAAAGGTTTCTCATTTTCTTAGCATTGTAAAAGGTTCAATTAATAAAAATGAACAATTTCAATCAAGTATTATATTTTTATACCCCTTCGTATTATACTGTAGATCTATGATCTTTTCATACATCCCTTCCACCTACCATTTCATGGCGTAGACAGGGAGTCATCTCTATTTTATTCTATCCTTTCTCTCTCGTTCTCTTACATTCGTCGGTCTCCCTCTTTCTCTTTCTCCCATTACATAATTATATATTAGAATACAACTGTTTCCTTTAATATATTTTTCACTTTTAGAGTTATCTTCTGATGTTTTCTTCGAAAGGAATTTTTGTAATATACCAATAAATGACTTTTTTTGGCACTATTTATTGCATTCATTCACAGCATACTTTTATACCTTATTATATAATATGTTTTGGAAATGATATTCACCAAGTATTAGTTCTTCATAATTTATTTCATTAAATTCCTGCATTTTGATTTTAAAAATTTTCATCTCTTTCTCGTATTCTTAGGAGGACGTTTAATCATCTTTCTAATTCTCTCTTTCTTTTTGCAGAAAAATCAGTTTCATTCGAAAAGTCCGTATCTTTTAGTGACGACTTACCAGACCTAAGCGCACCCCCGAAACAACATGTTCCCCAAGGTAATCATGTTAAAATAGTTACCCCTTCAATTAACAACCTCGCGTTTTCCTCGTATAAAAAACATGAGTAACGTATTTGTTGAATTATGATTAGTTATTCTTGTTTATAGTACTATGTATATTTTTAGGCCATATTACTATTGACTATGAAATATTTATGGAAACAATGCAAATAGTTTATATTAATTTTAATGACGTGTCAGGATTTTGTAAGTGCATTAAATTCCATAGCCATAATTCCGATTTTTTGAATTCCATAAAATTTAGTATTTAAAGTTGCCTTAGAGATGAATAAATAAAGTGGTGGTCTAATAGAAGGACACTTTTGAGGATTTCCGGGAAACGATAACAATGTATCTATCTGTCAGGTTTTTTCTCCTTTTTTAGTGATAAATTATCGTTGTTATACATACAGAAAACATACAGATCTTCATAACCCTATAGTACTTTTTGTTTTGGTTGATTTGAATTCGATTCATTGAAAATTTTACCCTACGAATTTGTATATGATATCCTTTCATATAAATATATCTGCACATACACTCTGATAAAACCCCATTATGGATTTTATTTCTAGGCATTAAGAAGTGGATTCTAAATTTAGTCACATTATTGACGAAATCTTTTAGTTGCACCACCCGATTATTTTCAAATTCAATGTCTTTCAATTACTATGGAATAGACGCTTCATTGACATTTGTTGTTTCCTAAGGTTCTGGATATAATAGTCAAAATTGTTCGAAAACCAGATTATTTCATTTTCTAAGATATTTAATCCTGGTAATATTCCTATTAGTTTTCTTTCTTACCGTCTTTATAAAACAATTACTCTAAATAATTGTATTCCTGTTGTCCAAACTGATGCTATGTCTCGATTATTTCCAAATAGTTCTAGTTATTTTGATTAATTGATTTGAAATCAATAAATGAAGCTTAAAAGAAATGTGCTTGAGTGTTAGTTTATAGATGAGGTCTCTAGATCGAGTAAAGAATAGTAAAGTTTTGCCATTCAGTTATCAGCACAATATAGATAGCGATCTATAAATACATGGTGATATATATGGTAGCATTAGCCCAGTTATATCCTCGTTATGTAAGAAGAAACCCTAGCTTAAAATAAGGAAATAGTACTAGCTTTACTATTAACTAAACTAAAATTATATCGGTTGAAAATTCTAGCAAATTGATCCTGTGCTGTTAAACACACATCATCTTTCGAACAAATGCTATAAACCACTCCGCTTCAATCTGCATTTCCAAGGTGCTTAGAGCATTAACTCAATCAACAATGCGGCTTAGATGGCGAAGGTTTTAAACACTAACATCGTCACAATATTTTACTTTTATTCAAAGATATTTCTACCAATACTGTTAAAATTTGAGTTTGGCCGTTAGTTTTTGTTCACTTGCTTTGAATGGAAATATCTTTTCTTTATAAGTAACCAACTCTCTATAAACTTGTAAGAGAAGAGGATCAGGACTAGCTTTGAGGAGCAGAT